>BLKR01012870.1:0-15453 GCA_011170035.1 Teleogryllus occipitalis | reverse complement strand
CTTACGTTTGCTGAATTGATGATGTTAAAGCTCGCTCGAATCCATCTCCTCTTCCTGCGATCCTCTGACAATGAACATCCAACACCAATTTCATCATTTATTGGTGCGTCGTTATAACTTATTTTGTTAAATCTCTGTGTACATGAAGATAATAGGAAACGAAATTGTTGACCAGGCCTCGTCGGGGAGGGTAGTACCACGTCCTGACAGGATAGAGAAGGCTCTCATGTGTTCCTTTCTCCATTATTCATCTTCTCCCGTTTCATTTCATATGTCACCTACATTCTTTTATCACCCCCTTTTTCTTCCTCACTGGCCATCTCTGTGTTAAACGCCCACTCATGTGTTTGGTGTGCATGGCGAACCGTGTCGAAGGGAATGGATCACCTGGGAGTTACGGGGTCTGTGTATGCTCTCTCGACGCCGGATGTTTGTAGGTAGATCTGACCACGTTCACTACAAACACCGTTGAGCCCTGCTGGCTGAGGGGAGGTCTCTGCACCTTGTGGGTCCAAACGCACTTTCTTTGTCCTCGGACTCTTCGCGGGCAGTCGGGAGCTAACCCACTCCCGATCAATCCGGTCGAACTAGGTCTTGTACTCAACTCAAGATTGAGGGGCGTGATCAACGGCGGGGCAACGATGTCACATTCCCCTACTATATCTTCATGTATCGTATATCCTGTCACCCGTGTGGGGTGTCCCTGTGTCGGACTTTATGGTGAGTGGGGTGTACCGACATGAAGTATTGTCCATCGTCCCTGTCCTCTTCCGCATGGAAGAAGTACAGAACGTAGTATCGATCTAAAGAGCTTCTTCCTAAAAGATGAAGTTTAGTTTTAGTTAGACGGAGTTAGAGTTAGAAGCATAGTTAGTTAGCCGAAGTTAGACAGATTTTAGAAACATAGTTTCCTCCTCCTTGAATGCGCCGAGGATGGAAAATCTTTAAAAAACATCGGAGCTGTTCGTTTGGTGCGTGCTAACGTGCGCGAAAACGTATGGGAAACTACAAGATGTGGTGCGACAAAGGAATGGTACCAATCTTTTCGAAACACGCACGGATTAACAAAATGAAATTATTCGGAAAACCACGCCGGCAGGTGGAAGTGTCCACCCACCCTACACTTAACCTCTGTAAGGGAATTGTCAACAGCGAGGACAGTCGCCACTATAATCTGGTTCTCAGTTGGGTCCCAGGCCATGTGGCAATCACAGGAAATGAGCTGGCTGATCAGGCGGTGAAATCGGCGACGAGGAAGACTTATATTGTCATTCTTTCTGTACCATCTTCCGGTGTTAAGGCTTTTTTGAAACGATCCATCTTTAGAGAATTACTGACACGGTGATACAATATCTCTTTCAAATTAAGAAACCTTGGCGTTCCTTATCCCGATCTTCTGGGCATGAGGAAGTCATTTTAATGTCTTCGTATCGGATACTGACACTTTTCTCATGATTTCGTTCTTCGAGGTGAATCTCCTCTCATCTGCTACTCATGCAGGACGGTTCTTTCCGTGGGACATGTCCTCCTGCATTGTGCAAAATTTGTTGGCAGCCGAGGAAGGCATGGCCTGGGGAACTCTTTACGGGAGGAGCTCGGCGATGAAGATTTCGCGGTCTTAAACCCTTTTTGTTTTTTAACAGAAAGCGGAATGTATAATTTTATTTGAAAAAAAGGACAATAATTTTGCATATATGTTTCTTGGCCCTTTTACAGCCAATTCTATGTTTATTATAAATATTGCGTGTTCGTTTTATCGTCTTGACCTTTTATTGTCTACTTGTATATTTTATGCGGAATTCAATCTCTCTTTTTAGTTCATGTACACGCTTTTAACTAGAGGGTAAGTTGCATTTTCAGCAATCTATTTAATTAAAAAAAAAAACTTTGACACGGGCGCCAGTGACCTTAGCGAACTCTAAACCCCAAGCAATCATTCATGATGGCATCAAAGCACGCGGGAGATGCTAGGAAATGACGAGTCCTCTCGCTGCAAGATCTTCACATTTTTACGAGAAAGAATGTACAATCTTATCTGATAGAGACAGATAATGTAAATTAATATGGCTTTTACTTGGGAGATGTGTTTAATGTGTTTATGTCGCTCCTTTTATGCCAAATTCCATTGGACGCGTTGATGTTCCGCTTTTAACATTTTACTTCGTCTTTTAAGTAATTTAGTTTGGCTTTGTGACTGTTCTTAAAATAAATTGGCATGGGCGATAATGACCCAAGATGTTGAAACGCCTTTAAACCCTAATAATAATATTAATAATAATATTATTAATTATATTAATAATAATAATATTATATTAATAATAATATTATATTAATAATAATATTAATAATATTATTTCCTCACCTATAAAATTTTCCTAATCTGATAATTCCTTTCTTAATCCCATTTCATCCTCAATGCAGCAACTGACGAGTAGGCGGCTGCAAACAGAAAGAGTGAACAGTAAAGTCAGCAGATGAGGGACAATGAGCCCCAATGGTGAACTTGGTGGATGGACTCTTCTAACATGGTCACCTGGCAGTTAGGTATAAAATGCGATACCCATACAGTTATGGAGAGGCACAAGAAAAGAAGTAATGCCTCGGACACATGAGACATGAGGCTGCCCTCGATGTGAAGCATAGTCAACATTTAAACGACGCGACGACAGGAGCAACAATGTGAATCTAACCGTACGGACAGAAGAACCAAATGTCCCTCTGTCTGCTGGCTCGCCACCCGTGAGGAGGGCTGCCAGCAGGTGAGAAGATGCTGGGAGCGCGAAGAGATGGACGCGCGAGATGAACATTGAAATAACGAGAGCGTTCTATTACATCAACCAGTGTCAACCTAATCCACTTCCAGGGGTGAGGCAAGCTCTTCGCGCTGAATTCACGAAACGGTACCCAGAACTTCATCTGACAGAACAAAATGTAGCTGACAGAAAACATGTCATAATTAGAAGGTGCTACCTCTCTGAAGTGGAACTAGAGAAAATTCGACAGGAAGTCGAAAACTCGTCACGACTATCTGTCAGTACAAATGAACGAATGGAAACAAATGAATTAGTACTGAGGCAACAAGTCGAAAACGCTTGGCTACTAACTGTCAATACAGAGGAACAAATAGAAAGCAATAAAAGAGTACCGAACTCTGAAGGTGACGTAGATCCAGGGGATGAGACAAAGTGAAAGAAAAATTCAGCAGTCTTCTTGACTGTAGTCAAGTCGATCCTTTAAACAGACCGCAATACCAGTGTTACGTAAAGTAAATAAGAAAAACAAGTTCTTTCTCAAATTAATGACGCTTTAAAAGAGCACTTGTGTATACAGCGAAATCTCCCTAAAGTTCAGCTTGCTTTGTACAGTGCTGCAATTAGAGCAATTGAAATCAATGGTCAGAGGACTGACAATCCCTGACAATCATGCAGAGGTCAAAACGAGAGAAAACCCGTCTGGAAAAGACTCGAAAACAATATTGATGAATTGAGAAGTAAAGGTAATGTTCTCTCGCAATATTTAGAAGGTAACCAATCAAAAAAGGTCCTCCAAAAAGTAAACGCTATTGCAGCTATTCAAACTATAAAATTGATATACACCGTCATAACAGACAAGAAATCGTTCACTTGAAAGTTAACATCAGACTGATGATGAAAGTGAAATTTGTCCGACTTCGTAGATACAATGAAATCACAAAAATGAAGGCACAAAACGCAGCATTCAGATTCCGTCAAAACGAATTTCTGCGAAAGTTGAACTCTAATTCAAACAAGCAGCAAACAATCAAGATAAATGCTGATTTTAAATCATACTGGACAAATAGGCTAAAACAAGTGGATTCAATGAATCTGGATCATGGATTAAAAGTATTAGGAAACAACACGAGAACCTGCCTCAAATGAATTTAAAAGAAATAACAGCTGAAGACATTGCGAGTGCCATAAGAAAGACTCAAAATTGGAAATCTCCTGGACCAGATAGGATCCAAAATTTCTGGTTGAAGTACTTTATTCATGCTCATGAAAGCATTGCACGCTGTTTCACTGAGGTGCTCAATAACCCTGATAAATGCCTATCTGAGTGAAGGAGACACTTTTCTAATCTTCAAAAAGGGAAATGAACAAAATCCAATGAATTTTAGACCAATAACACGCTTATCAACCATATACAAGCTCTTCACCTTTGTTATTGGTGAGAAAATCTACCTCCACTGTGCAAATAATATTTTTGAAGGAGAAGAGAAAGGTTGTATTAAGGGAGCTATGGGATGGAAACATCAACTCATCATTGATTCTGTGGTCTTAAAGCAAGCTCAACCAAAGAAAAGAAATCTCCACATCTGTTATATTGATTGACTCCAAGCTTTTGACTCCATTCCTCACAAATGGCTAAACAAAGTAGGTACTGGAAATATATAAAATCTGTCCAAATGTAAGAAATATTCTTCAAGGAGGAGCTTCGAATAAAATATCAAAAGCGGCTAACAAAGTTGTTAAACACTTATCAGGGGGTAATTTGATTTCAGCTATCAACACCTGGGCTGTGCCGGTCCTAACCTATTCCTTTGGTATTGTTAAGTGGACTGAATCTGACCTGGAGGAGTTGAACAGATCAACGAGAAGACTGTTACATAAATTCCGCTGTCGTCATCCAAACTCTTCAGTAAAAAGTGTATCTACCTCGAACGATGGGAGGCAGAGGGTTGGTTAATATAAAAACGCTTTGCCTGAGACAGGAGGAAAAAATGCGACAGGTCCTTTTAAACTCCCCCGACATATTAATGAAATCAACTGTTAATGAGGACATGATACACAAAAAAGTACGTATAAATTAATATAAAACACGATTTACATATTTACAACTCTTTTACATTTTATTCTTAATAGTTTGTATTTGAAATATATTACCAGTAACTTTTCAAGGATCACAATTTCAAATTTGCGACGATTGGGAGACAAAATCAGTTTGAACGCGGAGAAGGCTGCTACACATATCTACTGATATGTGTAGCAGAAGACTAACTTCAGCAACACTGCAATCGGAAATTTTCATTTATTTCCACTTAAAATTTCGGTGCCTTCGGTGTATTGTCAATTGACCATGTTCTCAGAGCATGGCTAATATATATCAAAATATATAGGAAACAGAAAAATCTGTTGGTATACTATTAGGTATTTTAAAATACAAAAACCTGAATTGAAGATTTCGTAATGAATGATCACTTTGGACCATCGCCGATTTTCTATCTTAGCACTATATGCAAGTAACACATAAAATGCAAAAAAGTCCAATAATTATAAAAATTGTATTTATGAAAAAGACATTTATGCTTAAAAAAGCAAAAAATAAGCATTCTAAAACTCTGTCATGTGTCTTCATTTGTCATGATTCGTGCACATATATTATCAGCCTTTAAATAAGTTTGTCAGAATAAAAAAGGCATTTCCTTAACATCCGATGTCTAATGATAACATTAACCGATTAACCGGCCCGATGGTCGAGATCGCTAAGGCAGTCTTAGTGATCTCGGACCGAAAGGTCGCGGGTTCGAGTCCCGCGTCGGGCATGGTTGAATTTGTGTTCATCCTTTCACCCCATATCACCATTTCGTTTCATCTTCATGGTTACCATAACGTTAACTCCAATAATGCTCGCTAATGACCTAGAAGTTCTTAAGTAACAAAAAAATTAACCGATTGATAACAATTGGCGAAATGTTCTATGAAAAAGAAATCTACATCAAATAGAATACTATGGGGAATCTACATCCATTCATAATATATTCACTTGTTATTCGCTATATATTCACTTCACCAACGAGAAAAGAAAATTTATTTAGGCAATCATATTAAACACAAATAATATTAAATGTTAGACACATTTTCTGTAATGTAAAAAAGTTCCCTATTTAAGTCTGGTTCTGGTTTTCTCTGAGGATTCCATTAATGTAAATCTCGTACTCATAGTGTTTCATGAAATCAACTGACCTGTGCTGAACACCGCGTCGCAATATTCCTAATGCGTGCCTCATTTCAGCCGTCGTTAGAGGGTAAAACCCAATTTTCTCTACACACACACTCACACTCACATAGACGCGCGCGCGCGCTGCTGCATTAGAGTTTGCATGATAATACACTTGAAATTTGTTAACACTTTAATTGCGGGTTTTTACTTTTGCCAATTACCCACAATCTTTCTTTTTCGATGGACATATTTGCGGAGCACAAAACAGTTAAGCGGCCCTTATGTTACAGCCTTCAGCATTTGCGTTCTTTAACAAATATGTGTGCTTAGAGCATTGAAATATAGTCCAGTTTCATCGGAGAGTTACACGGAATTGGGGAAAAAATCAGAAATAATTTTTGGCCATTCCTTTTCCAACCATCTTTCAGCAGCTGTCAGATCATCGATATTCTGTTCACCGTGCGTTCGTCTGCAGACAAAGTTTTCCCTTCTTTTCCAAAGATGAAATCATCCTTCTGTTGCTACAAATTCTTCCTTTCCCATTTTCTTACCAATGCTCCTCTGCTTTGCCTCCATCAGAGAGTCATCAACTCGAGCATTCTTTCACGAACATTAGTGAACCACATCCTTAGAGCAGAGGCAATATCGTAGCCTTTCTCAACACGATTTCTCTTATATTTGTTATAGTTTTTGTTCTGTGCCGCCTGAAGAATATCGTTTCTCTTCTTTGATAGTTTGCACAGAAAGAGGTTGTGAAATTTGTAGGTGCACTTCTGCATTGCGGTGACTCATTTTAGGCGAACTGTCATGCCGTTCAATAATAGAAACTTGCTCGTTAATTCACAAGTCTTTACGTTTAGGTCAACTTCGGACACTGGCCATCGTTGCAGTTTATCTTCAAGAACGAATGGGAACTGACGGCGTCGTGAAACACACTAAACATTTGGATGACTAGGAGAGGGTAAAGGCGATCAAGTGTCGGCCAGCAAGTTATATTTTGAACAGCGCATGGGAAAGTGGTATCGTGTGCGCCAGTAGCGAATAATATTATTTGCACATCTTTCTCAAGTCGCGAGCTTTGATAGCTCAAAACTGTGCGTAACTGAAAAGTGTTTGAAAACAATGGTAACATAAAACGAATTCTGATCCCAAATATAACATTAAACGAATGATAACATTAACCATGATTGCAATATGCGGCGTCATATATATATATATATATATATATATATATATATATATATATATATATATATATATATATATATATATAGTTTCCCGAATTTGGGATTCTGGTTGACCAAGCAAGTACTTACTACATATTGAAATTTTGAATGTTAGATTGAAATAAGGACAAGGGATCGTTCTAGGGGGGAGCGCCTTTATTAGGAGGATGTTGGCTTTGGGTTTGATACTTTTCTCGTGCAATTCATGATACACCAAGTTACATATTACCATTATTCGTTTATTCATAAAAACATGAATATGTTTAACAACGAAACAAACCTTTATTATATAATCGCGTGTTGTTAATGTGGCTAACATCATTAACTGTTTGAAATATCTAGTCATCCGGGAGCTCCCACACTCTTATGCAATAATATACCAACATTCCACATCCTACAATTTCACATTCACAATTATTATTACCTAACATTAATCAATTACAATCTGTCCCTTCCTCACTACACGGTTGTGATTCATCATTATGTCCTTCCTCCCCACTGTACACTCGGAAACTTATGATTACAATGATTCAACCCGACTTTCACGAATATTACGAGTTTCGTTACTTATCTGAGGGTCCCGTAATCCTGTCGTGGGAAATGTAGCCGTCTCTTCTAATGTCCTTGACGAGGTCGGGCCACCCGCCCGCCGACTGCGAGCTGTCCACGTGGTCGCCGTGCCGTGCCGTTCTGCTATTTCTCTGTTCGTTTCCAACGTCCGGGCACGAATTCGGTCTCCTTGTTGCGGTGTGCTTGCTCGAAGCCCTTGATTTCTCCCTACCATAATAGTTTATAGCCCATGCATATTGCTGCACCACGTGCTCTCACATCACTTAACAGTTTCATGCTTATTGATGTTCGAAACGCACCGATTTTTAGTATTATACATTAGTCCGATGCTCCGCGTGCTCGTTTACTCGCATATTAACACTTCCACGCACTTTCACCCATCGATGTATTCATATTTCCTTCCCTCGCCTCACATACGCCACACAGCCCCGTGCGCGCCATTCATCATGTCTCCTTGTTCTGTCTGCCTCCTCTCTCACCGGCCGTGACTCGTTCCTCTGGAAGATCGATCTGCGGTCTTTACACACGCGCCAAATTTGAATTGGTACTGTTCTTTTCCTATTTGATGGCCGAATGACCATTAGGTCATTATATATATATATATATATATATATATATATATATATATATATATATATATATATACATACATACATACATACATACATACAGGACGCCGCATATACTTTTATATATATATATATATATATATATATATATATATATATATATAAATATGTGTGTGTGTATATATAGTGTATATATTTCATATATTAACATTTAACTATTTCTTTGTACCAGGTCAACACGTGCATCAAGCTACTACAAAGATTAATCAACCGTTTCCTAGCATTGAAGTCTTTTAAAAAACCGCCAAAATTTCATTCTCCAGCTTCAAACAATCTTTCACTTCAAATGTTAATTACCTAAAGAGGAGGTGAGTATATTTATTTATAATACACTGATCAATGCAAGTTATAAGTTACATAAGTGTACTAAGAAACTGATAGCCGAGGTGGTTATGAGCATGTACCTACTCAGCGATGCGGTCTGAATGATTGTGGGTTCCAGTCCCACCTTCGGCGTGGTTGTTTCTCCCTTGCCGCTCATGTACAGTAAAACCTCTAAGTTGGAGGTTTGCCTTCTTACTGAAAGGTCATTCATTTTAACGTTCTTCAACACTCTGAGATTCGCAGCGTTACCAATATGTGGTTTTAGTTTCTCGCTTTGGGCACTACAGCAGAACAGAACTGTCTTTCTTTTGCTTTCTTTTATCCTTTACGCGAATGGACTTTCTGAATTTACCCTTTTGGCAACAGACGATGATACACTTACATTTCAGCTGCATCGAAGATGTTTCCTTAAGCAGTACCTGAAATGACTGGTTCCATAAAAAAATTCTCCAATATAAGATGTGCAAGATAAACAGGTGTCCAATTTCACAGGCTTTCCTGTAGGTGATGTCTCGGAGGCCCTCGCGTTCTGCTGACCTCATCAGAGGAGCCCGCAAGTGTGATGATCCGAGTGAATGGTCGAGGAGAGGTGGCTCAGGGCATCAAAGGATGTCACTAGAGTGCCTCTGGCCGGGAAAACCTAGGTTCGAGTCCCGACGGTGGCTGGATTTTCGACACTAGCTAGATAGCTAGGTCGAATTCAGTCGCTGTCTGGAGGAGAATTGTAGTGGCCGGATGCTCTGATCGGTATTTTTCCATGGTTTCTCTAATCAACACCAGGCGAATGCCCGGGAGAAATACCCTAACGGGCCGCGGACTGTGCGTGACATTTCTTTCCTCTTCCTTGACCTATCCTCACCCTAACACACACACATGCCGCCATCGAGTTGGGTCGCTCCACGTCCTGACGGGGATATACAGGGAGGGCTCTCAGGTATTCCTTTCTTTCACCAGTCATCTTTCTTCTCCCATCATTCATTCTCGTTTTTTTATAACATCTTGTCTCTTCTTCCCCTTCTATATCACTGTCCCTTCCTGTATGCTGAACGCTCACCCATGTATTAGCCGTGTTTGACGATCCGTGTCGGAGGGAATGTGTGTTCTGACGGTTGAGGGGTCTGTTTGTTTCGCAACTACTTCCCTTGTGCTACGTTCTATTTTGTACGTAGGGATACGTTGTTTACGTATTTTGGTGAACATTCCTTGTAGATTTCAATACACTTGCTTGGGCCTCGGACTCTAAACGGGTGATCGGGAGATAAACCACTCTCGATCAATCGGCTCGGACTACGTCTTGTACTAAATTCCATTGTGTGCGAGGGGATCCGTGGCAGCGCTGTCATCCCCCCACTAAACTGTAACATCCCTATCGTCTCAGTGGGGTGTCACCTTGTTGGACTCCATGGTGGACGTGGAGCACGGAGATGACGTACTATTCATCGTATCATCACTCAAGCACCACCCCTGCCATCTTCCGTAAGGGAGAGGCGATGTTATGAAAAAATGGTAGACTTCAATAGTTTTTTTACATACAGAAGAGGATAGCCCGAAGAAATGACGGTTTCTTCTTATGTCATGCGCCGAAGAAGGCAATGTTGAAGAGTGTGAGAAGCGGACCATCTTGCGAGAGAAATCGGACATTCTTTCGGAAACCACCAAGCGGCCGTGCGACAAAGGAATGGTACCATTCTCTTTGAATAACGCACCGATGAGCAGATAAGATAATAAAAAGTAATCACATTGCCGTCCTCCAGGTGGAAGTGACTACTCACCGTACCCGTGACTCCTGTAAGGGCAAACTCATCAACTATGATGAGTTTGCGTCTGAGAGTGACAAGGAACTGCTCTCCTTTTTCAAGAGCGAAAGTTTCACCGAGATCGTCCTTGTGACCGTGTCCTTTGATGACATCGGCGGAGATACCTACCCCAAATATGTTGTCCAGTCTGAAACAAAAACGGAAACCAAAAGCATAAATATTTCAACAAATATCTTGCGTTTGTGTGAATTTCCGAACTATTTCTGTTACCATTTGCAACGTTTATATCCCGCCTGCACAAGTGTCACAGAAAGAACTGGAAGATGTGCTATCTCAGGTGCCTGCACCTTTTCTTATTGTGGGGGACTTCATTGCCCACAACCCTGCCTGGGGTGGCACAAGGTCGTGCACGAGAGGTAGGTTACTTGAAAATATCATAGATAACCAAATCTTAATTCTCCTAAATTCTGGCGAAAGCACACACTTTTCCGTAGCTTCTAACACATTCTCGTCCGTGGACCTAGCTCTCTGTAGTTCCTCTGTTTCTACAATCTTCGAGTGGACTGTCCTTGGCGACCTGCATGGCAGCGACCATTTCCCCATTCGGGTCAACCTCGATATTCCCGATCTGAACATTGCCCACCCTCCTCGGTGGCTAATCCACCGAGCTGTGGAAACCTTCCGAGTGGGAAACCTTCAAGAAAAAATTAAGAATATCGGAAAACTGCTCTAACGACATCGATGCTATGGTTGCCCATTTTAATAACGCCGTCCTTCATGCGGCCTCATTTGCCATCCCGAAGCCGTCGGGCCATGCACGACATCCCCCCTGTGCCATGGTGGAACGCTGATTGTGCCACCGTGGTCCGTGATGGGAAGAGGGCATTGGCAAAACTTTGTAGCTTCCCAACCATCGAAAACCTAACAAATTATAAAAGAGCCAGAGCTAGATTAACGATACGGGAAAGAAAGGCTGCGTCCTGAGGGCTTACATCTCGACACTGTCTTGCCGTTCATCTACTGTGGATCTAAATTAGTGTGGAGAAAGGTCCGACAGATCGGTGGAAGACTCCCTTCGCCGTCTATCCCAGGGCTTATGGTAAATGGCTATCTCCTAACCTCCACGAAAAATTGCTGAAGAAATGGCATCTCACTACGAACACATCTCCAGCTGCGTACACTATCCTTCTGGCTTTCAAAAAACCAAAAGAAAAATGGAAAACTAAATTATACTTGT
Source organism: Teleogryllus occipitalis (assembly GCA_011170035.1). Lineage (NCBI taxonomy): Eukaryota > Metazoa > Arthropoda > Insecta > Orthoptera > Gryllidae > Teleogryllus > Teleogryllus occipitalis. The sequence goes on along the minus strand of BLKR01012870.1, from coordinate 3,749 downwards.
CGCGTCGCGTGGAGGAAGATTACAATGTCTTTTTCTCCATGGAGAAACTCCTGTGCCCTCGCTTGTGCGAAAGATTCTGCTTGAGGACCAAACCAGATACATAACCAAAGGTTGAAACACCTACCTAAAAACTCTCGTCCGTTTCTCCTCGGCATTTTCAACAAGATTTGGGCTGAACATGCCGTGCCAAGTATTTGGCGTGAAGCCATTGTTCTCCCAATCCCTAAAGAAGGAAAGGACAGAACAACACCTTCAAGTTACCGCTCAATCTCGCTCACAAGCTGTGTGCAAGCTTTTAGAGCGAATGGTAAATACCCGTCTGGTTTGGCTCCTGGGACAAAAGAACCTATTTACATCTCTCCAATATCGCTTCAGGAAGCACAGGTCAACCATGGACCACTTAGTCACCATTGTTACGCAGATTTCCACTTCTTTAGTTCTACGTCAGCACCTGGTAGCAATTTTCTTCGATATAGAGAAAGCGTATGACACCACCTGGAGGTACGGTATTCTTCGCACCTTACATACGTGGGCTTCAGGGGACGGCTCCCTTTGTTTCTGGTAGGTTTTCTTTCATCAGGACTTTCCGCGTCCTCCTTGGTGATGCGTTATCCTCTAGTCACCAGTTAGAAAACGGTGTTCCCTAGTGATCGATTCTGAGCGTCACTCTGTTTGTCATTGCTATCAATAGCATTGCATCAGTTATCCGGGAGCCTGTGAAAGCATAACTGTTCGTTGACGACTTTGCAATTTTTTGCTTCTCCAAGAGCGTGCAAGTTATTGAGAGGCGTCTTCAACTTGTACTCAACCGACTACAGGAGCGATGAAACAGGATTCAAGTTCTCTATTTCAAAACCCAACTGCATGCACTTTTGCAGAATCCATCACCTCCTTTTTCTTTTTCTTGGAGGACAGGAGCTTCCATTTGTTGAATCCACAACCTTCCTTGGACTCACATTCGACAAGAGCCTAACCTTGAAAACACATCCGTAAACTACAGGGCTGATGTGTATCACCTATAAATCTTCGCACTCTTTCTGGTAGTTCTTGGAGCGCAGACCGTGTTTGGCTTTTGCGTTTATGTAGAACTCTCATCCGCCGTATCTTGGATTACGGATGCATAGTGTATGGATCAGCGTATCCATCAACCCTCCGGCCATTAAATACCATACACAATACCGGTATAAGGATTAGTACAGGCGCCTACCGTACGAGTCGCATCGAATGCCTCTTGGCCGAAGCTGGAGAACCATCTCTGAGCCGAAGGCGGGATATTCTGATTGCCTCATGTGGAGCGAAATTATGAAACGTTGATACTCCCTTAAGCCATGCAGTCCTGTATCCAACCGAATTGACTTCATATGCACTTAGATCATAGTAACCCCATCCCCTGGGAGTCCGTCTCCGTATGCTTTTACAGAAGCTTAATATAAAACTACCCGACCCTGTGAAACCCCCCCGAAACCTTGTTTCTCCTTGGAAACTACTCCGGCCGATAATAGACTGTCTAACCTTCCTAAATCCTTAACCCCTCCCAGTATGTACCGATAATAGACTGTCTTACCTTCCTAAATCCTTAACTCCCCCCAGTATGTACTGGATGTGCCTCGTAGTGCAGTAGAGCCACGCGAAGTTTTCGATTAGACTTTTCCTGCAGTGTTTATACTGTAGAGAAGTATGTGCTCTTGGAGGCATTAAGTTTGCTGTATCAATGTCATTAAGGAAAGTAGTGATCTGGAGTGATTCAAACAGCTCTCTTTTATCCATCTCCTTGTCGTGCGATCCACTGACAATGACCATCCAACACCAAATCCATCATCTATTGGTCCGCCGCTCTATTTTATTTTTTCGTTGGGTCCCAGGGCACGTGGGAATAAGAGGAAATGAAATAGCTGACCATTAAGCAAAGTTCGCCACGAAGAAAAGAGAGTAAGATATCATTACCGCCCCCACGGAAGGCACTAAGCACTTTATCAAACGCTCTATCCTCAGTGAAGGGCAATCAGTATGGCAGAACTCAGGTTTTAATTTCACAAGAATCAAGGATTCCATAAAACGTTGGTCTTCCTCATCACGTGATACCCGGCTCGAGGAGATAATTTTAACACGCCTCCGGATCGGTCACTGCCATTTCTCCCACGGTTATCTCCTCCACGGGGACTCTATATGCGAATACTGTAGAATAGATCTTACCGTGGAGCATGTTCTCTTACACTGTGTTAAGATAAGAGAGAGCCGTCGAAGGCATGACCTTGCTATCTCCCAAGCGGAGTTTCTTAGAAATGACGGGCGAGAGACTGGCTTGTACAGCCTTATCTGAGAGAAGATGATAATGCCAATTATTGGCTTTTAGCTCAAGATTTTAAAGTAAATATCTGGCAATTTTCTGTCTAACCGTTTTATTAGGATATGTTCCTTTTCAGTTTTACTTTGCTTGTTATGTAAATATTTTAAGTTTCCTTTGTAAGGTTGGCACTGCAATATTGTTCACTGGTCTTAAAATATTTTGACACGCGCGCAAATGACCTTAGCTGTTGAAGCGTCCTTAAACTCAATCAATCAATCAATCGCTTCGCTACGTATTCATTTTCTCACATCCCATGCTCCGATACTTTGTGTCTAGTAATCTTATAGATGTATTTGTAAATGTACAGTACATTTTTTCGGATTATCCTAACATTTCCGAATCCGAACAATTCACACCCCCAATTAGTTCGCAATACCGGGATTCCACTGTGCTATTTTCCTTAACATGATTTCGCACTTACGAAAGTGGACATGGATATCCGGTGCTTCTTAATGATGTTTAGAAATAAAGTGAAGAGGACGTTTGTTTTTACACGATGTTCTAATTCCTTTTATTATCTAAGTATTACTTTTCCGTGAAATGTTTAATTTTCTCTTTTTAAAAAGCAATAAGAGGTAGAAAGCACACGTTAAAGTGAAATGAAAAGCCATTTATCTTCTCTTTAATTTTCGATGTAATGGCAGTAATTTACAGTTCAATCGATAATTTATACAACCTTCCTCGTACTTCTATAATTAATTCACCATGTAATTTCATGCAGCTGAAAGAAGAATCAAGTGTGATTTACCAACTACCCCGTTCATATCATGCACCTGCTATACATTGCATGTTTTCCACTTTTCGTAACATTTTTCCAAAACGAACCAGTAATTATTATTCACATTATGTCTAATAATAAGTAGAATTAACTGATGCTGGATGCAAACTTCGTTCCGTTGATCTCATAAATGTCTCCTGGTACACCACGTCGCTGAACAATTTAGTCTACCACGCTCTTGGAAACAAATGAAATTTGTAGGCCGAAGCTCTTGCAGGCTTAACGATTTCTTGGTCATATGTGATTGGTCCTTTAGTGTGGTCGAGAATACGACGACTTCTCGATTGTTGAGCTAAGTTGGCAGATCGTTTTATAAAATCGAGTTTTTTCCTGTAATCTCACACTCTCACTCTCATGAATGTGTTATCTTTCACAGTATTGAGATTGGATGGATATGACTATATTAAAGTATGCATTTATTAATCCGCTGGCTACTCTATCCGTCCAACCGTCCGTTTTTCTGTCCGTCCGTCCGTTTTTCTGTCCGTCTGTCCGTCCGTCCGTTTTTCTGTCCATCTGTCCGTCCGTCCGTTTTTCTGTCCGTCTGTCTGTCCGTCCGTCTGTCCGTCCGTCCGTCCGTGTAGCCGTCCGTCCGTCCGTCTGTCCGTCCGTCTGTCCGTCCGT
>BLKR01012869.1:0-15487 GCA_011170035.1 Teleogryllus occipitalis | reverse complement strand
AGGACCCAGGCGAGGGCGTGGGCGAGGGCGTGGGCGAGGGCGTGGGCGAGGGCGTGGGCGAGGGCGTGGGCGAGGGCGTGGACGAGAGCCTGGGCGAGCGCTTGGGCGAGGGAACTAACGTTGGCGAGTCGTCCGTACCACGTAGAGCTGCTGCACTTCGCCAGGCAAAAAGAGGCCTTACACGATATTAGGAGGTATCCCATAACTTTTGTCACCTTAATGTATAATAGCTACTTCCTCAATATTGGACTTGGTGTCAAGTTTATTTTTACTGTTAAGAAGTCTTTAACAGAGGTTGCAAGACCACTGACTAGGTGGATGTTAGTCAGTTTTCATGAAAACATTAATAACCCTCCGCTGTTGGTTGGTTGGTTAGTGATTCCGGGCGCGTCAACAGCTTAGCTCACTAGTCCCGTAAGTGTAGGGCGTGTTTTTTCTCGGGTGATGGCAGCGATCTTCCCCCGCTGGATGGCGAGATTCGGCGCCGACCTACCGTCAGTTAGCAAGGTTTTCCGTAACCAGGACTCTCCAACCAGCGGGGCACCGCCGGGACAAGCTCTATGCTCCCGACTGGTCTCCCGGAATATGTGGTAGTGTAGTGCATGTTAGTGTGTGTGTGTAAGGGGAGAGGATGGGACAAGGAACAGGAAGGAAAGATCGCGCGCGGTCCGTAGCCCGTTTGTTAGGGTATTGCTCCGGTATTCGCCTGGTGTTGATCGGAGAAATCACGGAAAACTACCGAGCGGTCGGCATCCGCTGTTGGTTTTGAAGTTTCTTCAATGCAATGATCAGCTTTATGGTTTACACATAATAAATGTAGTCTTTCTAAACTGCATTCTATTGTAGAATATTCATATGATTGTAGAATAGACATATGACTTCTTATCTCTTCTGGGAATTGGTTATTTTTCTTTACTTTATTAATTATTCTTATGATTATGTTTTTAATTGATCTTTCATTCAGTAGTGGGTACACTTTGTTTAGCATTTTAATATTAGATAGGATGTCATCAGTGAAATCTTTGGCTATAATAATAGTGTTATTTTAGCTAGAAAATATCAAGAAAATTTTCCAGATGCTCATAAGTAAGAGGGAACTCTTCAGGGCTATTAGTAACCCTATTTTTGACGAGTGCAATAATCTCTCCCACTTCCTTTATGTGCGCATTATCATGTATGGTGCTGACTTCACTTTTGTCTTCTTCTATTTGATGGGTTTTCTGAATTCATTTTTACCACTTTGAAATTAGTCTTTTTCTAATTCTGTGATGAGAAGTATGAAGGTATAGTTTTTTTTGAGACTTGAGATGTTTATGTTGTTGATAGTAGGTTCTTCAGATTTTTTGTGTGTTTCAACGGATATAGAATGATTATGCGGTGGTTGGGTTGTAGAACATTTCTGTTTTACTTCATTAGGAACAGGATCTTTAGGTAACTGGGGTTGGGTGGGGCACGGTTGATTTGTGCAAAAAGCAGATCATATTGTCAGTTGAAAGGAAGATTCTATAATTGTTTTCCTTATGGAATACTGTTGTTGCTTCAGAGAGTTCGTTTACATCTTCAGGGGGTATATATACTTGTCTCCTAAAACTCATAAAGTGGCCGAAGCCGGGATCAAGTTATTCAGCACCAAGGTATGAACTTTTTTAATGAATTTCTACGTTTCTTTTGGTGAATTCATTTGCAACTACGTCATGTGTTATTACAATACAAAAGTTTAAGAAAATAACTCTTTCGGGTTTATTGATGAGGGGATTTATACTCACTACTTGCTCTTTAATGTTTACTCTGCTGTGGTTTACAGTAAGGTATTCTGACATTTACTAGTTAAAATCATATATAGTATATTATTAGACGTACGCGAAACGAATCTTATATCGTTGGCGTCAATGGTGGTTGCTGGTTTAGAAACGTAGTCTTTGAGAGTTAATCCATGACAACAATTTGTTCCATGCAGGGAAAGACCTCAGTAGACGTGACGGCGTAAGTCATCTTCATGCCAGATTCAGGTTTTAAGTTGGGAGAAAATGAGGTTATGTTTCCCTTGCCCTCAATTCCTAACTCCAACCTAACAGTTGCAGGAGACGCTGAGTTAATAGACGGAACATCTTATAATCTTTCTAATGACTTGTCAACTCGTGGCACAAACAAACTTTGCTTCCACAAACGAACAACACCGAGACGGAGAGTGAGGCAAGTCCATTCGACACCGTGTCCTGATCGGAACTCCACGAAAGTTTGTTCGAATAATTTCCTTTACTTTTCTGATGACTAATTCGCCATAAAATCACATCGGAATAGGCTGAGATTCGTTCCGATGTACTGGTCAGTCCTTCATCACTGAAACTCCTTCTATGGTAACGGTTCTGTGCTATGGCGCCACAAAGAAGCGTCTATTCACTGAAGCTGCTGACCATAAGTCTGCGGCTCGGGAGTCCAATTATTGCGCGATCGATTCCTGCGCAGCGCGCTTTTCAGCTGTCGAGCCGCTTCTTTCCGTCTCGCGCGGCGTTTCAATTCCCCGTTGCGTCTACACAATCACGCAGGTGTGTGACTTGCCATACACGAGTTGTTACTGTAGAAACCTATTATATATACTTATAACATTTATATATATATATATATATATATATATATATATATATATATATATATATATATATATATATATATATTTCTTATTATATTTAGATGTACTAAGAAATATTTAATTTGTCTTTCAGAATCGATTTGTTGACACATGCAACGTTAATTATATTAAACATTACGTCAAAATAATAATGCCTGAAATTAATAGTAATATTTTTATCCAACATTAATAACAGCTTCTTCATTTCGCAGTAAAATATTGCGGTACGGTGCCCTGGCAGTCAATGTTGTTTTCTTGTGACGAGGTAGATGCCCCATTAGTATGATCTCGTGACTGGTAGAGAAGATTCATGTAGTCAATATAATCAACAGGATTTAATAATGCTTTTAATTGCCGGGTTGAGAACTGGTGAATGCTGGGAATGGAACAAAAAAAAAAAAAAGATAGCGCTTATTAGTTTGGCCATAAAGTGAGCTTTAGAATTGTGTGCGTCCAGCAGCGCACGTGCGCGGGAGGGACAGGGGGAGGGGTGGTGTGGGGAGGGGAGGGGATGACGCTAACGAGACCACCCGTGCGCCGCGCCGCACTCGGATTATCTCCGCGTGGGGGAGGGGGGGGCGGACCGCTACTGCAAGGTGCAGACTCACCCAGAGGCGTCGCGCCGCGGATGCAGTCAGCAGCCAGCTGCTCACGACGCCACGGGCCGTTCACCAGGTCCGTGTTCCTTTGTTATTGCATTGTGGGATTAGTGTAGAAAGGAGATATTTTTTGAATATATGGATTAAACAATTTTGTTGTGAATTTTAATTGATTTTCTGTTTCACCGTTCTTCCGTTTCCCTAATCTCTAGTCTAGTGGCTTCAAAATCCGTGGAGCAAAACAAGAGTAATGCAAGATACTCTTTACTTAAATGTTAGATGCAACAATACATAAGGAAGTCACCTTCTTCATTTAACATGAAAAATACCATGGTAAATTGTTCAATATGCGTTAAGTGTATGTTCAAAAATAGATGTGTTTTATATATAACAAAATTTTAAAGAACAGAAATGACCCTTCAACTTCGATGCCATTAAGTATTGCAAGTAGAAAAAGATTGCAAATTCACCATTTGCTTGGGGATCATTTTCCAGAATGCGTTAATAGAAACGAGACCAAGTCCCTCGGAATTCCAACTTCGATATTCCAATCGATTTTCTTTTGTGTTTGAGAAAGGACTGTTCTTAGCGCTTCCTATCTTCTTCCTTATTACAAAGAGTCAATAAGCTTCGAAAGAGTGCCTTCCTGATAATTCTTTCCCATATTGGAAGAGCCGCGCGTTTTATATTGCTTAAAGCTGGGCCTCTTTATTGATGTAATTCTACTTGAAAGAATTTGATGATGAGAAAACAGAGAATATTTGTTTATTTTATCAGTGATTTTAATGCGACACGAACTTCATGTCTCACAGACCAGTCACAATGCCCAATCACCGGCAATTCATTTTTGTATGCAATGAATTTATGGCAGGCCGTGTTGAATATTATGAATTGCAGGCCGTGTTATAATTTTTATATTATTCTCCTAGAATGTCATATTTTACGAACATTCCAGCAATAATGCAGATTGGGGACAGCGGGAATTCTTTCTTAGCAGGATTTTTTTTTTTAATTTGAGAAGCTAATGGAAGAATACGAAAAAATTTCCAGTTTCCTACCAGCAGACCAAGACGCATCTAATAACTAATCGATTACCCCAAAGAGTGCCCCCTAGAGGACCTAACAGTGAGTGACAGACGGACGGAGAGCGCTGGTTATCCGGCTACTATTCATAGAATTGTGCTGTCGCTTCCGTGTTCTCCGCGAGGATACACGTCGGAGAGCGGAGGCGGAGAGCGAACGGATGGGGCTGGGGAGGGGCTGGAGGGGGGAGGGGCTGGAGGGGGGAGGGGGAGGTCCGAGGGGGCGATAGCATCCGAGGGCACGAAGCGCCGAGCCGCTCTTTAATGAGATGAACAAGGACCGCTAATTAACCGGCACGCCCGCCGCGCCGCGCTGGGAACCTAGCGACATGCGCGCCAGTGGCGCCCCCGTGCGCGACGTCATTTTTTAGTCATCCACTGATTAAACCTGCGTTTTTTTTAAATCGAAGTTTTTAGTGTTTTGTTTATGAATGAAAAAGTTACCTAATAACAATTTTGTAAATTTTAAAATATGATATAACTCCTGACAAGAGTCAATTAATGTGTTCGAACGAAGCCAACTTCCCTTCACTTCCTATATTGAGCAGACTATCTCCTTCCCAAGAGATGACCCGATGTCCTGGTCTTTCTTACACCTTTTAGACGCATTTCGCGCGGAGAGGCGGTGCAGTAGGCGTAGGGTTTCCCTCTTCTTCCTACATCCTTCTACAGCGAACCGGAGAAGCTCTCATCCCCTGAGATGACCATGAGTATTTTTACTTTCAAATTCAGTTACGTTCTTATATTTTTAGTTGATTTTTATCAGTTAATAAAAAGCACAAAACAAAAAAAACAGGTTACTAAAGTACTTTTATCAATGTTTAAAAACATCGTTGGTTTTGGTGCGGTTACTAATGTCGATGTTTTAATTTTGGATAATTGAATTGAATGAATGATCTGAATTTGTCGATGTCGCATCCCTAATTGCAGCGAACGTTGATTGCGCACTCGCACCTACGCGAGGTCACATCCTAATTCCGGAAAATAACTGACGTAACCATTACTATTTGAAGTAAGTATTTTATGGACATTTCACACCTCAACCGTTGTTTAACAACGGAAGGTCTTGGTTCTTGCGTATCGCCGGGCAAGCTTAAATAAACATTGCAAGCTTTTTAAGTTGTTTTTTAATTTGTGCATTTTAGTCGTCAATTAACAAATTGAAAATATTACTAATGGTTATGAAATTAAAGTTTCATTTACTAACGAAGTTTTGAATCCATTGATATCCAATAGGCATAGCCTTGTTCTTTGTCAAAGCGAATCTTCGAACTTACTAACGAAAGTAAGTGGTTAAATTGCAAAATAGATAAAGATAAATTAAATGTAAGAAGAGAAAAGATTTTTTTTAAAATTTGTTGCGTCCTTAATCTTATCACATTATTTATCGACGCAACGCGTCTCTTCGCCCCTTGTCGAGCGTTGAGCGCGGAGTAATCCTCCATTAACGTAGCGTATTTTACGTGTCTGGTCTCGTCCGTCGGTTGTCAAGAGGATCGCCAGGTAGAATCTCCGCGTACGCGCCTCCTACCGGGCGCTCCTGCGTCACTACCCAGCGGCCAGAAATGGGAAAGAATTAGGAAAGGGGTAGGGTTTAGGACACTTCACAGGGGTTGGACTAGCCCTTGTGAAGCAGCCAAACTCGTTTTGTTGGAACAAATTTCACATGAGATTCGACGGGAATCGAACCCGGACCTCAGAGGTGAAAGGCTACCAACTTTGCTATGAGCCACGAGCGAGGTCTTTCACAAAGATATCTACTTGTTGGGAGTGTTGTGGTGGTAAATGAAGTAAATGATCGGAGTGGTCTCAGAGCCCACGAGGAAAGTAAGTGCGATAAATTGGGTTAATGAGCGGAATCTGTGGGTCGGGAAATCTAGGCTTTTGGTTTTTAGAGATTAAGTTCTACAACAGTAGATGATCTAGGTAATAAAATTATTTCATGCATACTTTTTTGAAATATTAGTCTTTTTTGCGTAATATTGAAGCTACTTGTGACAATTTTTCATAAATACATATACAATACATTTTAAAAAAGGTTCCAAATTTTATTTGTAACATTTTTTAAGGATTGACTTCAGGGCACTGAATTATGTGGCACAAGTGTCCTTTTAATTAAAATGTCTGTTTTTCAAAATCTGGAAGTATGTTATTTTTATGTTAAACTCCTCGTTAGCACGAACCTGCTTATCACGGATTTCGTCATCACACGAAAACTTCGGTTCCCGCAAGGACTTACGGCAATACGGACATTTATAATACTCGGATAACACCAATTTTTATAACACTAACTCCGATAATATCGGTCCCTTGGAATTCCTGAGGGTTTACTGTATATTTTACTGAATTAGAGGGTTTACTGTATTTACAAAAAAAACTCGGATTCAGCTAGAATAATATTTCGTATGCGTAAGATATAAAACGAGAGCGTGCTACTTTAGCAGAGTTTGGGGGGTCAGGAGAAACTACCAAATTATTATTCACAACTCAACAATATTTGCGTTTGAACCACAGTCCTCGTGATTTCCGAGATTTGAGCACGTGACAGAAATGACACCAAAATTATTCAAAAAATTCTGCAAGTTTTGCATTCTGCAAATGTTAACAAGAGCATTCAGGTCTTGACTTTTTTCGATAGTTCATACAATTTGCACGCAGAGTTGCAGACACAAAATGTTAATCGTTCAATTGCAGTAAATAAGACATTTCTAAGCTACGATTACGTGAGGAAATAGGAATCTGCAGTGTTTTCAAACTCTGTATTGCAATATGTACTTGACTGTCTGGAAGACGTCGCGTCCTAGACACAGATGCCAATGTTTCGGATGTCATACTACGACCTTCATCAGTGCAAAATACTTTTATAACTCTTTCGTTAGGATATTGCTCTGCCATTTGCCTGATATTGATCTGAGAAACGCCTAAAAACTACCAAGCAGATCAGCCGACGCCTAGAATTCTCCTTGAGACAGAGGCTGAATTCGACCTGGCTATTTAGTGTGCATGGAAAATTCTCTACTGTCGACTCTAAGCCTAGGACCGCCCGGGCAATAAAGAGTTTTAGCGCCAGGCGTAAGGAGGGATCCTTAAACTCTATTGATCACGTGACTAACGCCTTTATACGGTCATAATGAACAACGTTCTGAAGAGTTTTAGCAATTGCGACATTGCGTTATGCATTATAACAAAAGAAACGTTTCAAGCGTTGACCAAAGAAGTTGCATAATAAATCAGAGAGTCTAGGCTAGCTGCGAGACTTTTAAACCACGATACGATACAAGAGTATAATAAATGTACATTGTGTTTGGTTTTAGATTTTGTGGACCTCTGCGATGAGTATGCAGTCTGGAATTTTCAATCGACTGTTCTTGAGAACGTAGGAAATATTTTCGAACAGCGTTCATAATGAGAGTAAGACATGACCTATCCCGAAGATATGATTTCAACTTCTTTTTCGCAAATTTCTTTCCTGTCACTTCTCCAACATTTACCGTTAATTCTTGCCAACGTTGTAGAGTTAGTAAGGAATAGTTGTAAGTGCCTCACATACCAGAATTGGTTTGTCGGAGATGGAACAATCCCCAACGTTTCTTGTTTTTACGCCGCCATTTTGCCTCTTGTAAGGTGACCGAGGAGACTCCTGTAGGCGTGCACTATTTATGAAGGTAGAAGGTCGTACCTAAGGCATAAGGTAAGACGTTATGACTTCAAGGTCCGTCACGTGACTTAGTGCATAACGTAGCTACCTTACGCGTAACGCTAAAACTCACTAATAATGCTGCAAACGAAACGGTAATTCAGCTCAGCCAACGCGGCCTGTTTACACCACACAAATGATATTCTTTTCCAATATAATGAAAGAAACGTTTTTTGTGCCAAATGAAGTGGAACTGTGAAGGAATTCTTTAGAAAGGTTCGCGTGGCGCAGGCTCGGGGTCAGTGGAGTGTGTTAACCTCTGCGCTCCCTCTGGAAGCTGCGCGCGCTCGTGGGAGGAAAGCGTTGCGTGCGCCTCATCCGTCGCCCCTTGCGCAACGCCCCCCCCCCCCCCCCCCCCCCCCCCCACTCCGCCCTACCCCGCCTCGCCCCTCACGCACTCCGCCCACGTCGCGCTTCCGGGCTCACCCCGTCCCCGCCCCACACCACGCCCGTTGCACACCCCACCCGTCCCCACCTATCCACTCCCCGCCCTTCTTCGCTCACGCCCCCGCCTCTCCCCCTCACGCTCCCCGCTCACGTGTCGCGCCCTGCCTACCCTGCTCCCGCCCCACACCACTCCACGCGCCACGCCCGTCCCGCACCCCACCCGTCCCCACCTATCCACTCCCCGCCCTTCTTCGCCTTCACGCCCCGCCTCGCCCCTCACGCTCCCCGCTCACATCGCACACCCTTCCCGCACGCCGCCCTGGTCCCTCTACGCCCACGCCTCTTCCATATTCCGTCCCTCCCACCCTCGCCCCCTCACACACACGCTCACATCACACTCGCCAACCCACTCCCCCGCCCTCGCCTGCCCCCGCCTATCCTCTCCACTGCGCCCCGCTCCCTCTCACTCCGCCACGTCCACGTCGCGCCTACCCGGTCCCCGGCCCGCCCCCCGCCCACGCCCCGCTGACGCCCGCCCCCGCCACGCCCCCTGCGCGTCGCCGCGTTCTACGACGGCCTCCGACCAAAAATTAGTGCCGCCATCTACCCGTTGCCAAACACGGAACGATTATCGCGTTTGAAGACTTCCCATAAGACAAGGACGTAACGAAGACAGAGAGAACATAACGGTACGTTCTAATTGAACACTACCAAACGACTACTATTTTTTGCTCGAGGTCTGGGTGAAGATAAGTGGGTGCCAATCCTATAAGACTGTTTTAGTTGTAGACATTAAAACAAGATAGTATTCATAAATAGTTTAACGTAAATCGTTGATATAAATTGATATTCTCGCGAAAATGTAAAGTGACAGGTTTGCAAAAAGCCTTGGGCGGGTTCGTAAAAAGTACACGTTTTTTGAAAGTTACCATTATACAATAAATCGAATTTTAATTTCAGCAGCAAAGATTTGAATTTATTGTAATTCTTAAACACATTCATACGATTCGATTTAATAAATCTTTACATACGTCTCGTCTTTCTTTCTTAGTTGTAATGAACTCACTTGCGACACGTAGCTATAAAATGTTACATGATTCTTCCTTCAATTAGTATTTTTACTGGTTTCTGAACGTTCGTCTGCAATCCAATGCATATCCCTCTGAAATTTTTGAAATGGTTCCATTTCACAATATAATTATAACTAGTGTGTCAGCAAGAACACTAGAATCATTCTTAAGGTATTAATAATTCCCTCACTATCTGTAAATACCCCACCCCGATGGGAATACAGACCAACAGGCAGACACATCTATGGCCATCTCTGGGGGCGCCGTAAGTACGCCAAACATCTTCACTCCCTCCTCAAGTGCTTCAGTACGCGTCTAAACTTCAAGGAGAGACGGTCATCGCAGCCGTAGCTGTGCAACCTTTTCAAGTAAACTATTCTTTTTCTTTCTCGCCTTAGTAAGTACTTCGTAAGAAGAAAGTTATGTAATCGTGCGCCGAAAACGGCGAATTTTTGCAGAAAATATTGCCAAACGCGAGAAAATATTGCGGAAACGAAAAGTCGATAAATCCTGTTGCTAAATACAGAAAAATCATCTTAACACGTGGTGAAGTCAGAATCCATGATTTTTAAACTAGCAACGCCCCACAAACAGATGCTCCCACAGTTGGTTTTGATATTCAATAATTCATGCTGATGTTCCTGTAGATGAGCTACCGATAAGCCACTCCTAAACACGCGATCCGACGCAGGGTAATGTGCCAAGTGCACGTGAATTATGTCATGCACCCACTCTGACGTCAACTACGGAAAGCACCACGGAAGAATCCAAGGGAAACCTTCCATCAGACACCGCCGCTCCTACAACCAGCCGCTGTTATCTGTTTACAAAATAATCGCATATGTAGAAACCTTCCATAAAATTACTAATGTGTTGTTGTGATCTCCCATTTCTTTCCATCGAAGGAACCTTCCGGATATACAATGTAAACACGTCAAGTGTAATCACATACCGAAGGAACCTTCCAGATGTATGATGAAAACATATTTTGAAATGTAAACCACTATCTCCAAATTGTCCTATATAAACGCAAGCCTCAGAGGAGAGGCCAGCGCATAAGCTCACTAAAGTTCATTCTGTTAACATCTTTCGGCCATACCTGGCCTGTACAGAGTTTAGGTCTAAATTAAAGACGTTATACTTCTCTGTGAGTTTTATTGATCAACAGTCATCATTCCTATGGTATTGAACCTGAGGAAGCTAAGTTGCAGAAATCAACATTCGCAACATTAGCCAATTTAACTGGGGGCTCGTCCGGCATAGGCATTGCGTCCTTCTTCATTGCTGCAGAGGACATCATCAGCCAATCAACTGCAAGTAAGAGCTTCTTCACCAATTAAGAAGTTTTCAAGACTGCTTTTGGTTGCGCTCCGCTGCCTATTCCACTTTCAAAGAACTGATTGATCAAGAAAACATCGAGGAGACAAGTCACCGCTGCTGCAAGATGCTGTTTTTCATCATACTGATCTGCATCCTTTCGGAACTGTGAGTGAACTTTATTATAACGCCAAAGTAAATCATCATTCAGCTATAGTAGTGAAACAACTATTTTTGGCTACTTTGTGTTTTACTAAGGAACTAGGCTCTGTGAAGTACAGAAACTAAATGCAATAGTTAAACTAAACTACTTTCATAATCTGTAACTTCAAAAGTTGTTAACCAAATTTAGATATACTGATTCATTTCGAAAATTAATTTCTTTCAAAATTCTTTAGACTAATTTTAAGAAAAACTATATCTAACTTATCATAATGGCACAAGGTTTTGAACCTCTATCAAAATGGGAAATGGCTCACATTGATTTATTACCAGTTTTTGATGGAAAATCAAATAGTAATTTAGATTACTTCCTGGTTCAATGTGAAACCTTTTTACGCAATTTTCAAAGGGCTCCGGAAACCCCTCACGCGGAATTAACAAACACTTTCTTATTCAATGTTGTAAAATCTAAACTTAAAGGCGAAGCACAGTCAATTTTAGATATTGAAACAAACTCTAGTTTTGAAATATTAAAAGAAAAATTAATCAGGAAATTTGGTGATGCTCGTGATGAACATATTCTCTTCAGAGAAATTTCAAACTGCTGCCAGAATCATAAAGAAAATTATTCCGAATACCATGATAGACTAAATCAATTACTAATAAAATACAAATGTACTTTAAAATTAAATCATGCTTCCCCAATCTTAGAAATGAAACTACAAGAAGCTGATTCTAAAGCCTTAAGTACTTTCCGCGCTGGAATCTTAAATCCTTATCGCGAATATTTGCGGTATGCCCAACTCAGTGATTTGTCACAGGCACTTCGCGCCTGTCGTAATTACGACAACGAGCGTGCATATGAAAGTTATATGGACGGCCTGCGTAATACTCAGAAGTCAAATAGTTCAATTCCTCATCAATCAATCAGAACTAATCAACCACCTACATTCAATTTTAGAAACAGTTTTCCTACACCTTTTATAAATTCACCTCCAAACATAAATCGTTTCCAACCAACCCAACATCAACCGGAACAAAACAGAGTTCCACGCTCACAACAGCCACAATTACAAAATTATACTCCTCCAAACTCACACCGGTCACCTCTTTCTAGACCTCAATTCAGACCAGCAGGTACAATAAGACCATATCCGCATCCCTTCCAACTTCAAAGATTGCATACTCCGCCAAACGGAAACTTAAGAAACAACCCCACTCCAATGTCAGGTGTATCAACCATCCGGCATGGTGTAAACATGCATAATGAAGATGATAACCAATTTCCCTATGCATATTATGATGATCATTTCTATTACGAAACCCCGCAAGAAAATGATTACTATATGTACTCAGACGAAATTAATGACATTCCAGAAAAAGAATATTTTGAAAGTACTCAAAACAATCAGGATTTTCGCGAGGACACATCATCAACGTCGAAGACTTAAACAATATTTATAATGCACCTCAATTACCATTCATAACACTTTACGGCCTCAAAATTCTAATAGACTCCGGATCTTGCAACTCAATAATTAACCCAGACCCCGCCTACACTATGTTTGCTGATTTTATATATAAAGAAACATTCAGCATTCAATCTGTACATGCCGAAACAATAGGATGTGACAACATAAGATATCCCATATTTGAAGAACACGGTCTCGACATGCCCATAAACTTCAGGGTCATGCAATGGCATAAATATTTTGACGCGCTTATAGGTTCAGCAGATTTTGCAAAACTAAGAGCAAAAATTGACTATGATAAAAACACTGTCACTTTAGGAAATAAAGAAATCCCCTTTCACTTCTATTCAGGAAACAGACAAATTAATCACAGAAAAGAGGAAATTCCAAACTTTATCCAAATTCCGGTTAATGTAAAAGAAGGAGATATTTATGTTCCTTCATTCTGTCATGACAATCATCTCTTTCCTGATACAATAATAACTGCCGAAAATTACAATATTAATTATCCAATAAATTCACAAATATCATTGAATTTTGAACAACCAATTTATGTAGAACCAATTGAAAACGTTCAAGTAGAAACCATAGAAATCAATTCCATCTCAGACCACGACATCCGAGAATTTCTCCGAACGCAGCACATGAACGAACTAGAAGAAAAAGCAATTTACAAATTATGTTCAGAATTTTCAGACGTTTTCTACTATCCAGGGTGCGATTTGTCCTTCACAAACACAGTTAAACATTACATAAGAACCACTGATGAAAATCCGGTATATAAAAAGAATTTTCGATATCCTCCGCATCTCAAAGAAATTATAGACAAAGAAATTCAAAAATTATTAGACCAAGATATTATTATGCCCAGTCAATCACCCTATTGCAGCCCGGCATGGGTAGTCCCAAAAAAGATGGACGCCTCTGGCACAAAAAAATGGAGGTTAGTAATAGACTTTAGAGATCTTAATAAGAAAACTATTGAAGATAAATATCCGCTACCCCGAATTGAAGAAATATTAGATAACCTAGGGAAAAGTCAGTATTTTAGCACACTAGATTTGGCTCAAGGGTTTCATCAAATTGAGATGGACCCACGATCAATTGAAAAAACAGCATTTACGGTAGATAACCGCCACATGATGTTCAAAAGAATGCCATTCGGTCTCATTAATGCTCCAGCAACTTTTCAACGAGTAATGGATAACGTTTTAAGACCGTTCCTATACAAATTCTGTTTCGTATATATGGATGACATAATTATATTTTCCAAATCATTAGAAGAACATATACATCATTTGACATTAATATTGAAAAAATTAAGAGAAGTAAATTTGAAAGTACAATTAGATAAAACTGAATTTCTTCATAAAGAAGTAGCTTTTCTTGGTCACGTAATTACTCAAGAAGGAATAAAACCAAATCCAGACAAAGTACAAACACTTAAAGAGTATCCAATTCCTAAAAATCAAAAAGAAATTAAACAATTCCTAGGATTGGCAGGATTTTATCGTAAATTCATAAAAGATTTCTCCAAAATTAGTTTTCCCCTTTCTAGATGTTTAAAGAAAAATGCTAAAATTGACACCAGCAATAGTGCGTACAGAGACGCTTTTGAACAATTAAAAGTATTACTTGCTAATGCGCCAGTACTTGCGTACCCTGATTTCAACCAAACATTTGTTTTAACCACTGATTGCTCAAACGTAGCGTTAGGGTCCGTGTTATCACAAAAAGGACACCCCATTGCCTACCATTCGAGAACCCTAAATCCAGCAGAACGTAATTATTCAACAATTGAAAAGGAATTATTATCAATTGTTGATAGTTGCAAAAAATTCAGACCATACCTTTGGGGACGACGCTTCATTATCGAAAGTGATCACAGACCACTACAATGGCTCTTTGGACTAAAAGATCCCTCATCGCGATTATATAGATGGAAAGTAAAGCTAGAAGAATTTAATTTTGAAATAAAATATGTAGCTGGCAAAACCAATCACGTAGCTGACGCGCTATCTCGTATTGAAATAAACGAACATACAGAGGATAAAGAATCTATTATTGTTAATAGTCCCGATGAAAATTACCAAAAGGACGTTGACAATGAAACCATTCATTCTAACAAAGAAGACCCCATATTTGTCCTTAGAATGTCAGAAAGAGCTTTAAACCAGAACAAAAATCAAATATTTGTCACTTTTGGAAAAACTCCAGGACATTCGGTCCATAATATATTCAAAAAGCAAAAAATCATAAAACTTAGAGTCACGGAAAACAACCTTTTACAAGACTTACAGTTACTTCTTCCGCAAATTATAAATCCCTCTGAAAAGTATGCCGTGTACTTTAACGATCTGACTATTGAAATTCCATTCATAAAAACATGTCAGAAACTTTTCACGTCAGAATTAGTCATGTTACGAACCACCAAAATTCTCGAAAATATAGAAGACAAAGATACACAACGACAACTGATAGCACAATATCATAGTACCAACCATAACGGCATTATAGAAACCACAGAACATCTCAAAAAGAAATACTACTGGCCAAATCTCCAAACACAAGTCAGTGAATACATAAACAACTGTGAATTATGCCAGAGAAATAAATATGAACGCCACCCTAACAAAGTACCTAACGAAGGACCAATCACATCCCAAACACCTTTTTCAGTAATCCACATTGACACATTTCATTTTGAGGGAGAACGGATCCTAACAATTTTAGATGTCTTCTCAAAATATGGCCAAGCATACATTCTAAAAGATGGCACAGGATATTCGGCATTATGGAAATTAAAACAATATTTCTCTCATCATGGATACCCATCTCAAATAACCCACGATCAAGGAACTGAATTTCAAAATAAGCTAATTGAAGATTTTTGCAAATCTTATAACATCATATATCACGCTACAACACCCTTAAATTCTTCCTCTAATTCTCCGGTAGAGCGATTTAATTCTACTTTATTAGAAAAATTACGTATCCTCAGAAACAAGGATAAAAGCAGTCCATTACAACACCTTATAATTGATGCAATCACCTTCTATAATTCCTCAATCC
>BLKR01012868.1:0-15491 GCA_011170035.1 Teleogryllus occipitalis | reverse complement strand
GAACAGGATACTATCCAATAATATGGAAAAATTCGAACATAATCCCCGTACCCAAACCCCATAAAAATCATAACCATGCCAAAAGCTATAGACCAATCAGTCTCCTCCCGTCACTATCAAAGATCCTAGAAAAAATAATACTAAAAAGATTTAATAAACACCTAAACATAACACAGACCATACCAAAACACCAATTTGGCTTCACCAATAAATTATCCACCTCACACCAACTACTTAGAATATCCGAACACATCCATACTGCCTTCCAGAACAAACAACACACTATAGCCACCTTTCTAGATATTTCACAGGCGTTCGACAGAGTTTGGCACCCAGGCCTAATATATAAGCTAAAAACCATAGGAACTCCAAATTACCTACTACAAATCATTAAAAATTGTATAGCAGACAGAACATTTACAGTAACAATAGAAAAGCACGTTTCCAATCCCCGCAAAATAAAAGCAGGACTTCCCCAAGGATCCCCCCTCTCACCCACCCTTTTCAACCTATACACATTCGATTTACCCACCTCACCATACACACATATCGCACAATTTGCTGACGATACTGCCATATTCATGTCCAACCATTCATTAAATCAAATCTGTAATAAAATTCAACTGCATTTAAAAAGCATAGAAGATTTGTCCTTAAAATGGAAAATCAAGCTCAACCCATCCAAATCAACAGCCAAAATATTCTCTCTTAGAACATTCGCCACCCCCACTCCACTCCAAGTTAATAACAATGTAATCCCCTGGACACCATACAACCCAACCGTTAAATATTTAGGTCTAAAATTCGATACAAGATTAACCTGGAAAACACACATAGCAACGAAAATTCAACAGGCAAAAATTAAATTAATACAGCTAAAGCCATTACTAAATCACAAAAGCAACCTCTCCTTAAACAATGCCATAACCCTTTATAAAACAATAATCAGACCTCTAATGTTGTATGCCTGCCCCATTTGGACAAACGCCTCACAGACAAACATAAATCAAATCCAGATAATCCAAAATAAATATTTAAGATTAGCCACCCACGCCCCATGGTTCATTTCCAATGATCAACTCCATAGAGAACTACAACTACCATCCATCAACCACCACATAGCTCATCTCTCGAACAACTTCTATTCAAATATATCCTCCATAAACCAAATAGCCCATTACAACCTAGCCACTCTGAACGATTTTCCGACCCGAATCCGTAATAGACACCCGATACATGCCTTCCTAAAAATATTCACAGATGTAAACTAAGCGTAGGTACTCAATGAGCATCTTACACCTGAGTAGTAGATACATTAGACATAGTTTTAGATTAGTTTAGTTATAAGCCACACAAAAAACATGTGAAAGAGTGTGAAAATACTGAACCATGTAACCACCAATAGAACAATAAACATAATTAAAAAAAAAAAACGCAGGAGACTCCTTCTGAGAATCCAAGAAGGGGCAGAACGGAGTCATCAAAGGGGAACGTGGGATGTTGTTATCTCTGTGGACGTCGACGAAACAAGATCACTCGACAGTACTGCGAAAATTGTGTCCAGTGGGTGTGCTACATTCAGAAAATCTGTGAGATATTCATCTGCTTTTGCCATTGAAACACAGTCAGAATAGAGGCTCCAAATGTTGAAACAATTTTGTCCAACTGCTTTATTTAATAATCGTAATGCAAACTATAACAAATGCACAACTCATATAGAGCGCAAGAATTTTGAAAAACAAATATCTTCTCGCATGTATTTGACTATACTTGTTTCAGGCATAATACATGCATTTTTATGTAGCATTTCATATAACTGGTAATATATCAACGTTCTAGTAAATTGTTTAGTATTTTGTAAATGTTCAGTGCTTTAGATACCATTATCCGCCCATATTTGAACCAAAAGACGATTATGGGAAATAGAACACAGTAACGTATACCTTGAGGTGACGGGGAAAATATGACTAAGAGTACAGACGAATGGATATCACTGGAAGCAAAAAAAAAGGTGAGTGAAATATATGAAATAGAACTACAAATGTTACGTCACAATTAAACATCCATTTAGGGTACAATTGAGTTAGTGAACTACATTCTTCCAAGTAACAAGAACACTGCCGTAACTTAATGTAAGTATACAAGGTGAACTATTCTTGTGTAAATTGATTTAGCTCACTCTTGCAATTGTGATGTAATGTGAACCTCTTCATTGAATGACTGGGTCGATGTACATTATATTGTTCACATTATCAACTTTTCTTGACCGATTCATGAATGATGATTTCGTCATTAACTCCATCAAAAACCGTTCAGTAAAACTCAGATATTCGAGTTTTAAAGGAGAAGAGATTATCGGTTGACTGTAAAAGTCTGATAACCGGAAAGACATATTTTAGAGTTCGATCAGTACAGCGAGAGATCGCAATTTTACGCTTTCTTCTGTAGTTCCTTCGACAACCTATAGTCCTAACTACTTTTTCTAATTGCTACGATAGAAAGATCGACTTCTGAGGAGAGCCATTGTTCATATCTTGAATCCCATTTCATAATTTCTGGGGAGACGCATTCTAACTCGCGGGCGGGGAATCTGTGTTCTGGCGTCGGCACCCGAAACGAGTCACCTTGAAACTCCGCGCGATTCAGCGTCGAGGTTCTTTCTGCGTTCTCGCACTTCGTTCACATCTCTCCGCTTCTTTCTCGTCTTTCATCTCTTCTCGTCGCCCTCCCCGCCGCCTCCCCTTTGCCTTCGCTCGACCTCTTGTGCGGAGCCTCCATCGCCTTCCCTGCCCCACCCTCCCCCGCTCGTTTCTACCCATCCTTTCCGCTCCGCCCCGCCCACCCATCCTCGCTGCGAGAGAGACACAGCCGCCGCCTCTCTATTTGGACTTTTTCCTTTATCCATTTTTCTATACATTCCTTCTTTGAACTCCCTGCGTTTCTCTTGTGACCGCCTTGCGCTTTGTAAAGAAAAGTTCTCCTGCGAGCGTTTTACGGTGGACATAGTTCCTGGCGCGGGCCGCCCGCGCGATTAGACGTCGTGTTTTGGGTCTCGAGGCGCCACAGGGGTGGAGACAGCACGGCGGAGGGCGGCGGGGAGAGAGATTACTTCTGGAGAGGATCTGGGACCACAAGAGGCTCTACGTGGCGGCGCCGGCGAAGGAGGAGGCATTGTGGGGGGCGAGGTGGGGGGCGGGGGAGCTCTGAGGCGGCGGCTTCCCGTGGCCCCTCGCGCTGCGCTCGCCCGCGCCGCAATTAGACTCGCCTCTGTTGGCTGCTCTGCATTCCCTTTTTGCCATTTTACTGCCACAATTCTCTCTCCTCTTTCCAATTCTCTACTTATTCACTTGTTTTCCTCGCTACTTCTTTCTTGTATGCTTCATTATTAGTGTTTCCGTTAGGCTTATTTCCCCTTATTTCTATGACTTTACGCACATGTTTTTTTTTTTGTCCTTTTTCTACTCGGCCATAGCTCTTAATTTCTTGTCTTCGACTTTCATCTCCTTGTGTTACTGCGTAATTATTCCTTTTGCAATAACCTTATATTTCTTTCCGATGTTTATTTCTGACCGTCGTTATCATATTTCCTTCTGGGTGTACGTATTATGCACTCGCTTTCATTTATGTCCCGTTCTTTTAGTCTGTCCTGACCTTTAACATTCCCGATTTCCACTTCCCCTTCACAATTCGCCCTCGTTCCCTCCCGTTCACCTGCCACTAACAATCCCAGCTTCTCACATAAATAACCACGTCAACTGCCAATCAACCAACTTTACCGCCACACGTCCATTTCAAACCGTAAATTCTCATCGAGCAACTCTCCCAGTATACATTCTCTCAACTATCAAACGAAAAAGCCGTTCCAGAGGCCTCTCATACAACCTACGGCAGGAAAATGAACCTATCAGGAAAATGAACTAGAGGTTCTGCAACAACACAAACATATCCGCATTATTAAGAAAGGTGATGTAATATTATATGATCGGCAAGTTTTACGATATTTAGGAACAATAGTCCTTTCGTACTTGTACATAAGAAACATACATGAATAAATATCAACTGTTACATGCTATTTTGAGAAGAAAATTCCTCTTGTATTTTTTACAAACACGAAACTCTCTGGATATACATGTACGCTTCTCTTGCAGGTAAATGCTAATCATCGCGCATACTTTGAACGCACCTTGCACTAAAAAGTGGTATCTGAATGTATCTACGAGTACGTTCACAGTTTAAAAAGTATTGATTGCATTTGAAACCTCACGCATAAAAGTATTCCACAATTTACGGTTCAAAAGGCACCTTGTGAAAGGCCTGTTTATCATCCCGCTGGCACTGCGGCGCTACAACGGTTACGTTCATCGTGCAATGAAAGAACACATCGGCTTAGAATATCTGCGCTACGAATAGCGTCAACTTTTGCATTTCACCTTGATACAACGCTCAGGAGATAACTGCCAATTGCACTAGTACATTGTACAATTCTAGATATTTGCAGTGACGTATTCGTTCACTGGTCCAAAGATATTTATATTTCTCAATTTACGTTTATATTTGTGTTCTGAAATTTGTGATTAGTTAATTGATGAATCATTACGTTGCTAACGACAAATGGATGTTTAATTATGACGTAACATTTGTAGTTCTATTTCATATATTACACTCACCTCTTTCTTGCTTCCAGTGATATCCATTCGTCTGTACTCTTGATACTCTTTCCCCATCATCTTAAGATATCCGTTACTGTGCTCTCTTCCCCATATTTATCCTTCTAATTTGTCATCGCATTTCAGCTGCTTAGAAAATACGAATAATACTGTCATCTTCCGTAGACACGGTTCCACTATCTTTCTTTTTCGTAATTCATTACATTTATCTAAGTGCTGTCCATGTATTGAAAGGATACAAAAACCTGACGCACCGCAAATCGTTTATCATCGTTAAAATGTGAATTACTTTTAATGGGTTTTTTACAAACATCTCTAAAGTTCACTAATTCGAACGTGCCAGCGACCACACTGTATCTTCTTCCAGCTTTCTTAACAATCTCACTGGCTGAAAATTAACATTAATGAGAGGAAGTTATTTTTACGAGGAAATACAAACAAGTAATGAACATCAGCTTCCGGGTCAATGTCCCCCATCTCGATTAGGTTTTCCTCCAGTTGACCTGATACATGGAACAAATTTTGAAATGGCTTCTTGTTTTGCTTCTAGATATAAATGTAGCTTCACTATGCCCACGTTATGTTGATATTTGCTTTTGCCTGCAGTGGTAAGAGTGGCACTGCGGGTGATTTACTATTTTGTTAGCAATTCAGGAAAATCAAATCTGCATTTCGTTAACCGATGCAAATTAGTTTTCTATAGCTCGAGATCGAAAATGTTTAGTTTTTCAAATGCTGCTAATCTCGCGCTTTTTTAAATATTATTATTATTATTATTATTATTATTATTATTATTATTATTATTATTATTATTTGTTTTGTTTTATTTTTTAAACTTTTATTCATCTTCCAACTACTTATAGTTAAAATTTGGAAAGTGTTTCAGGAGCTCAAAAAAACATGAGAGGATGATCTGCTCCTCCAGACGTCACATGCAGTTTTTACTACTTTTTGACTATGAAATCAATTTATTTAGAATCGAGTACCATACTTTAATTTATCCGTCAACTTAGTAAAATAACCTGGAAAGTTTATTCTTAGAAATGACTTGTTCATTATTAGCAGAATATTTTGAATGCTAGTAACGAAACTAAAGCAATGAGGAATATCGTAAACAAATACGACAGTAGGTTCAGCCCCGTTGGAAGAGGCCACGCTGATTTTTGCTGTGATGCCACAGGCGGTATGAATTTCGCGCCCGGAAGTAATGTCAATTTTCTTAGAGACTTTTTAAAAAGAAACTGGAATCTGCCGTTCCTCTTGAAAGTCAGCATAGTATCTGGCCAAGCTTGACATATAATTTGGTCACACTCGTTATATAGTAGGTCTCGTTTTCATTTGACTCACACTCATGTATCCTCAGAACGTCGACTCACTGTAATACGCCATGTTCTCCGCCGACATGTCGCATCCATGCGAGCCTACGCACCTAACAGAGAAGATGGAGTTAGTGTCACAAAAATGTCGATGATCTCAGAGGCGAGCGAATTCTATCATCTATCTTCACGCGCGCGAACAGACACACACACGCCCACACTAATGTAAGGTTCACACCGGGAATGCAGGAAAAGAAATTAGACAGCTTTTGGTTGATAATATCACACATTTAATACAATGTAAAAGAATATCGATACATAAAAGTCGAAACACACAATGCGCAATTAAACTACTTTGTCTAATTATTTTCATTTGAACGTATTCTATTAATCTTCTCTTTTAAACATGCTATTCCATTTATAACAATTTAAAATCCGTAAAATAATTAATACTTTGGATAAGTCATCTTTCATGCTTTCTCGTTTTTTTCTCACCACAACACATTCCGCCGACTCGAATCTGGAGTTGGAGAGAGATACAGAGAGAGAGGGGGAGAGAGAGCACGCATGGGGAAGCGTTTACTATTTTGTTGCGGCGTAGCATTGCAGCTGGGCCGTCATCCAGGACATTCACCCGCGCTATCGACAGCCGGTTCCCATTATCACGTACTGTGGCCATATTCGGTCCCCATCTTCACTGCCCAACATTCACTCACTCACAATTGTCTATGCCATTATCTCCTCCAATTTAGCTCATGATACTTCCGAATATGCTGCATGCATATTTGTCTCAGAATCACACGATAGGTTTTGTGCGTAATTTGTGAAGTTCATTTGCACACACGACAGCCATTATACGCCGCGATACAAAATGTTCAGCGCTAATATTTTTTATCTTTAATGCAATAGAATTCAAATACAGAGCGCCAGGAAAATCCCTCTGAACAGAATCAGGGCCTCCTATTATAAATTGCATTTATGTTGCTAGAAATTAGATCACTGGGAAGCAAGTGAAGGGAAAAACCTTTTCCAGCATCTATTATGATTGTGGTGAGAACGCAATTGACTGTTTCAATTTGCAGCTCGAGCTATCAACATAATTTCTGTTGCAAGAACTGTCACCAGCAAGGTGCCACTGCAGAGACACTTTCTTGGCTTGCTATATAATGCAAAATTGCAGTTGCATTAGAAGTCGATACTGGTTGTAACCATTTGATTTGAATGTTGAAACTCGAATAATTGCATGTTGGTGAAAATGAATGTTGCAGTGACATAATTTAAATAACTTGCTTCTTAGCCCCTCAGTTCTCCCAGAACTTTTCAGTTTTTTGACGCACCAGCCCTTCAGTAGACAATCGTATTCGAAGTTCTATTAAGCGTCATTACGTCTCGTACCGGGAGCGGTAGCTCAGTGCAACTGATGCCACTGCAGCCCCTCTGACCGGGAGGTCCTAGGGTCAAGTCCTGACGGCGGCAGGATTTTCGACACCAGCTGGAAAGCTAGGTCGAATTCAGTCGCTGTCTGGAGGAGAATTCTAGCGGCCGGCTGCTCTAATCGGTAATTTTTCGTGGTTTCTCCGATCAACACCAGGCGAATGCCGAAGCAGTACCCTAACAAACGGGCCACGGACTGCGCGCGATCTGTCCTTCCCTCTTCCTTGTCCTATCCTCTCCCCTTACACACATACACACACTTACACTAACATGCACTACACTACCACATATTCCGGGAGATCGGTCGGGAGCTTAGAGCTTGTCCCCGTTGGGGCGGTGCCCCGCCGGTGGGAGAGTCCTGGTTAGAGGGAAACGTTGAAATGTTGGGTCAGCGTGGGTATGTTCTTCTGTATTCTGAGTGTTCGTTATTGTAGCATTCATCTTCACAAACTGAAACATTGTCAGGGAAGTGGTCCGGCATGTCTTCATTGTAAGACACATGCCTTATATCTAATGGTCAATTAGGATATTGCACAGTTTTGTATCACATGTAATTGCTAGAAGCAGGGGCACCTCTAAGAGTCGAAAACAATCGTAATAGGAAGGAGAATGGAAAAAGACCAAGGGAAATTTTATAATAGCAATATATAAACCAGACTGCATGTGGAATACCGCATCCATTCAAATATGATGGCGGAGGGACAAGGAGAATAGATAACTACCACCATTCAATCTACGAGTTGGTCACCACCCAAATAAAAGATGTAATAATAGGCTATATGTTTATTTGTAATTATTAGTGTAATATTGCTATTTATAAAGTGATTCGATTTACAATAAAGTGGTGAACCAAACGTTAGTAAAAACTTTTTGGTTTCTATTATTTTAATAATTTTGAGGAATAATTCTAGTAATTACTCTACACAATTAAAGTCCAATGTTTTATTTACGTATTATAAAGCAACAATACTATGAACAATAAACAAAGAACGAGAAAGTAGCTTGTCTCCCTCACAAATGTAACAACATTATTTCCCGTTTACGTCAAATTAATAAATAAATAAATAAAAAGGAAAAAAGATTTCACCGGCCACGGCAGACAACGGCACTCGGATCGAGGATGAAAGAGTGCATGCGTAGGGCACTTGGTGCGGGGCACGAGGAGAGCGCACGCAGGGAAGGCGGCGGAAGGATGCGCGCGGCGGTTGGGGCGCTGAAGCGCGGACGAAGTTACAGCTTCTCCCTCTGCCTCCCTCACCGTCCGGAAAGAAACGAGCGCGGAGGGCGAGGGCGAGGGCAACGACGGCATTACGGGCGCCGTCCATCTGCGTCGAGCGGGGGGTGGGTGGGAGGGCGGAGATGGGCGGGGATAAGCGAGGCCGGCGTGAGTGAGGCGGACGCGGAGCTCCGTGGGGCCGCCCCCCCCCCCCCCCCCCCCCCCCCCCCCCCCCCCCCCCCCCCCCCCCCCCCCCCCCCCCCCCCCCCCCCCCCCCCCCCCCCCCCCCCCCCCCCGGTCAAGGGGCGGGAGCGGTTCCCTGCGGCTCCAGCTCCCACGCCGCCTCGCGACGCGACGCTCGCCCAGACAGCCTCTGTCTCCCCAGCCACTCTCGCGGGAAGGTCCTAGGGTTCCAGGCGGAATGTTCCACACGAGCTGCGTAGCTGCGTCGATTCCAGCTGTTGGCTTGAGAAATCTAGCGCTCGGCTGATCGGATCGGGAGTTTGTCGTGGTTTCTCACCACCACGCAATGCCAGGCCAATGCCGGAGCACTATCCTATCAAACGAGCTGCGGACCGCGTGCGATATTTCCTTTCCATATCCCCTCCTCTCACATACGCACACACACACACACATAGAGAGGGAATATACTTGGCGAGGGAGTACACCTGCAATCCGATGTGTAGGTAAGCATCGAAACTCACCATGCAGTGGGGGAGAAACAACAATTCCCAGGATAAAAAAACAGGAGAGGTGTCTCAGTGCATCAATTAATGTCTCTGCAGGGCGTCTGACAGGGAGGTCCTAGGTTCGACTCCCGACAGTTACAAGATTTTCGACACTAGCATTCTAGAATTTTAGAGGCCGGCTGCTCTGATCGGTAGTTTTCCGTGTTTTTTTTCGATCAACACCAGACGAATGCCGAAACAGTACCCTAACAAACGGGACACGGACTGCGATCATTCCTTTCTCCTCCTTGTCCTATCCTCACCCCTTACACAGACACTAACATGCACTACACCACCACACATGCTGAGTTCGGTCGGGAGCTCAGAGCTTGTCCCGACTGGTGGGAGGTACCTGTTTAGGGAGAAACATGCACTACACCAATTGAGCCGATGGTAGGCCGGTGCCGGATCTCGCCATCCAGCGGGGGACGATCACCGCCACCTCCCAAGGAAAAACATGCACTACATTTACAGGGCCAATGACCTCAGTAGCCGATGTTCACGGAATCACTAACAATCAACCAACCAACCAACCAATGAACGGGATCAAAAAGTCAATGCACTAACAAAACTTAGATCTTAGCAAGACTAAGATTTGACTTGCCCGGGAAGCGACAGGAGACGGAGCAGGGGCTTCCAACGCTCTCAGCGTACTCACGTATCTTCATTGTGAGTCGCATGGAAACGCACAAATGCCGAGGGCGCGTAAGGTCAGAAGTGGTGAATGAAGAAAGTGGTGGAAAAGACGGTTAAAGCGCTAGTGCTGATCACAGACGATTAGACGGGCAGACCGCTCTACGGTCAGACGGGCAGAAGCACAAGTGAACAGAGGGACAAGAGGAGAGAAGGATAAGCAGACAAAGAAGTATGTTTTTTCTGTTGAAAGCAATCTGCACACTTATTATTTATCTGAGTGGGCAATACATTTATTAAAAATAAACATTCTCCGTGTTCTTGTGGCAGTAAGTGGATTTCTTCATGCAGGGCACGATAAAGGACAATAGTCCGAATATGTAACTCATTTGCCTCCTTAAATTGTTATTACATGAGAAATAATATTTTCTTAATAACTTTTTCCAAAAAACATCTCGTTGCTACCTGAACACATAATTCAACATAATATGAATAAGAGGTAGTCAATGATCACTACATCTAAACAAAACGTAGAGAGATTGCACTCCCTATAGTACGCAACATCAATTGTAGTTGCAGTCGACGTTAAATAAATAAATAAAAAACACAAAACCCCCACCATCCCCCGCTGCCGAACCAGCGGCCTGGTGTTAGTCTCCCCCCCCCCCGGGGTAACGTCCGGCTTTCATTCATTTTCTCAAATGCGATCACAGAAACAGCAACTGCTCAAGAAATGGCCCCGGTGAATGATCTAACTTGCACTCTGCACTCTACACAGCGCTCTTCAATACACTCTATAAAAGTGTTTATCGAATGAGATGTCTGAGAAGAAATGGATATTGCACCGCTCCAGACGCGAAATGTTTGGCGAGAAAATAATTTGATCGCGCGGAGAGAAAGAAAATAAGAATGGAAAGGAGAAGAGACGTAGCACGACGTACGCCACCGCGGAGAAGAGATGTATGTAAGAATATTACACTTTCTATCAAATATAAAGCTATTGACCCTCGCGTATGTTATCCTAGTAGCCTGCAGCAGCAAACACGGGACTGAACAAAACCACACGTGATGATTTTGCGAAAAGTAGCAAGCACACTTCTCAAGAACAACACACAAAATTCTATCGTCAAAACCGATATAAATTAGTTATTTTAAGAAAAACAATCTTTACAACAGAGATCTTTATGTACCAAGAATTTCAAAGAAGTTGTTCCATAATGCAACACAAATAGGAAATGGCGGGAAGCCTCTCTCTTGGAGATTGAGGAAACTGCTGACGTCTGATACATGGAAATATGGACGTCTGATATTTCGTATTCATCAATACGAGAATTTAATATGTACGCACAGTCTAACAATAGGTGACATACCACAATCAGGTTTTCTATTTGTCGGTCAAAATAGAGAAATTTTTTAATAAAGATTGAATTGGAAATATGGACTCCAGTTTTCCTAAGTATATGAACTTCGTCAAAGAAATATATATATATATATATATATATATATATATATATATATATATATATATATATATATGTGTGTGTGTGTGTGTGTGTGTGTGTGTGTGTGTGTGTGTGTGTGCGTGTGCATGTGCGTGTGTGTGTGTGTGTGTGTGTGTGGCCACGCAATATAGTACCACATGATCCTGCAAAAGTGTCACCAATCAGCAAATTTTTGCGTGGAGATTCGAACTCAAGTCTTTTGAGTCAACACACCAAGGACCTTACCGCTACACAACCACTTGCAAGGCTATACTCAGCTCTCCGGATGCTTAAAAATCTAGCAGTGCCTCACATTATTCCTAACTTACGCAATTTTTGAAAATTCGTAGAGTTGACTGAAAATGAGGCTATCGTCAGTTATGTGACCGTTACACTACCCGGAGAAAGAATTCGAAGAAAAAAGCATTGTACTTTACAATTACAAAATTTTATATCACAATATTACACTTTGCTAATTTAATTTTTTTGCTATTTTCAAAAATACAGAATTCCGTGAAAATGGTACAACCACACAAGAAAGTAAAAAAATGTTACTTTGAGAAAATATATACCCAGTGTTTCATAACATTGCGATATTAATAAAACTTTTTCCATAATAAATATTTTTATATGACCATTTTAATTGACATTGATGTTTTTTTTGTTTTTTTTTAAATTTATTTTACGTCAAAAAACAGTTAAAAACTGCGTATGACGTGCTATGGGGAAAAGTGAATTGTGTGCACATTTTCAAAATTCTGTGATCCCTACACTAAGTCATATACTACTTAAATTTTGAATTTTTGAAAGGGAGAAAAAAAAGAAAAAAACTCCCATGTAATAAAATCTATTTTCAAGGATAAACAAGCAATAAATTTTGAATTTTGAAAGGGAGAAAAAAAACAAAAAAACTCCCATGTAAAAATCTATTTTTAAGGGTAAATAAGCAATAAATTTTGAATTTTGAAAGGGAGAAAAAAAACAAAAAAAAACTCCCATGTAATAAAATCTATTTTCAAGGATAAATAAGCAATAAATTTGGCTCTTATTACTTCCTGCCGCGACAACGTGGAAACGATAATTTGAATAATTGTATTTCCCACTGAATTCTAGAAGACGTGCACAGAAAATGAAGTTACATTTATGTCCAGAAGTAAAACAAGGGGCCATCTCAGCATTTGCTCAATGGATCAGGGAAACTGGACGAAAAACCTGATCGAGATGGGGGTCATTGACCCGGAAGCTGTAGTACAATAGTTGTTACAGCTTGTTTATACTTATTTATACAGTCCAAATGGTAAATAATGCATTATGTATCATTGTTAAAATTAAAGTTACTTTTCTTGTGATGCTCAGTATAGTCTCTAATTGTATAGAAACAGTTATGCAGCAGAAACGATTTCACTTGTGATTTAAACTTTTCTATTGAATTTAATCGTTTAATGTCATCTGGCAAAGTGTTGTAAAATAATGTTCATGTATTGTATGTGAATTTTTTGTAATGAGCTGTTGATACTGTCACCTGATGAATATGATTTCTACGTCGAGTGTTATAGTAATAGACTTCGGCATTTTCTGAAAATATATTCCCGCCCTTAAGCAAGTCATTTTTACAAAAACCACTGATTCGTAAATAAAAAGACACGGTAATGGTAGAATTCCTAGATTAATGAAGAGAGGCTTACATGAATCACGTGGGTGGCATTTGGTTATTATTCGTACAATTCGTTTTTGTAATCTAAAAGTCTGGGAGCTATAAGATGTATTTCCCCAGAATATTATGCCATATCTCAGGCGGGAATGAACATTCGCGAAGTATACACAACGAGCAGTATGAAGGCTGACTGAATTTGCAAGAATTCTGAACGCATAGCATAATGAACTTAATTTTGTGTTCAATTCATTTAAATGGACGTTCCATTTCAGGTTTGACTGAATTGAATTGTGAAATTGAATGAATTGAATGAATTGAATGTTGTATCCCAATTGCTTATATACATTTACAGAAACCTTTTGAAACTAGATATTCAATAATTTACGGTTACTCCGAACGCATTAAAAAATTACAAATAAATTGTACTTTCCTCAGTAGACATACACAATTTTTATTGTTTTTAACGTAAATAGTGCCGCGTATGATCCCTCCAGTAGAATGGCTTTGATCGAAGAAAGGTAGCTGTAAATTCCACTAAAGATCTACATTTTACATTATAATTTCGTGATTTCGATTGTTAAATGGAAATATATAAATACTAGAGGATATAAATACTAGTGCCTCAGAATATGTGTTACAAACTTCAAGAGCATATATAGGGGTTGAAGATGATAAATTTTTGCCAATGAATATGAAAGACATTTGCCTCGGAGTGTCAGGCAACTCAGATGGCACCGGAGATCGGCAGGCACATGACAACACTGACTCCGTCAGAACGTGATTTCCCGAACACTACTCAATAGACGGCTGCCTAATCATCAGGGGCATGCGTAATTGAGTTATTTGAAATTCTCTGCCATATGTTCATTGGGAAAAAGTGATCATTTTCGACCTCCTCCATACAATAGAAGTTTGTTACTTTTATTCAGAGACACTTATGTATCTTTAGAATATTGTGAATGCATTTTGGAGGCACAAGAACGTTCTGAACCAGTCTGAGCGAAATACACAACCTCCGCAAACCATTTTCCAAAGATTCATTCAGATACGAATCTAGGCGAATCCGGGATGAAGTCGACTGCCTCAACAGCATACCCGCCGCCGCCGAGCATCAAACGACGGGCCAAGACGCGCGCAGAGCGGCTGCCTCGCGCCCAGTGGCGGTCAATACGAGACGGATTACACGCAGACAAATGTAAACCGAGCGGCTTTGCGGTGCGTGGTCTGCACGGCCTCGCTGTGGCGCGTGCGTGGCGAGGCGTGGCGAGGCGTGGCGAGGCGTGGCGAGGCGTGGGGGAAGCGACGGCCGCGCGGAGACGGAAAGGAGTTGGACGGATTCGTCCACGTCCAATCCGCCGCAACTGCCTTCCCGACGCCGCGCGGGCGGCGAGGCGACGTCACGCCACCGATGCGATGCGATGCGATGCGATGCGATGCGATGGACGTCTGCACAGCTGCGCCGGCTCGTCCCTGCGGACTTGAACGCTCCGGTTGGGCGAGTGGCGTCGTGGGAGAAAATCACACGGGAAATAGCAGCACCAAGGCTGATCCGTGATGAGGTCCCTGGGTGAGCCGTGGTGATGCCACCGGCTTTCCTTTCTAGATGCCAGACTTCAAATCCCGGCCGATCCATATAGAATTTGTGGTGGAAACGGGTTCGCTGCTGTAACACGATTGTCTCTACGTTGGGGGCCACACAATCGAAAACTGGTGAGAAATGGATTTCACAGGCGCATGAAAAGACAGTGTCAACTGTATACGCAGTCTTGCAGTTTCAGGCTCAGGAAAAAATTACACAAGCACCTGCTGAGCTTCTTCAGTAACATTTTCACTCGGACTGTGAAATGAACAAAATTATTTTTTTTCACCTCTACTGACTACAAAGTGGTCGAGGATATGCGTTGTCAGGAAAACACGGGTTCAAAAGGAAAGGTTGCCACCATTATAACGTTAACTTGTGAAGGGTAACTTTTATCAGTACTTCGCGATCAGAATTAGAATGTCTTGAGTTGAAAAGTTCTTCAATTAAAATTTAAGTTATAAAATATACTATGTCTTATCCTCCACTAAATCCGAATTGAGACTAATGTTTCAACCGTTTCGTGATTGCGGGTCGTCGCTATTCCTAGTTTCTTGTTTGTTTATGTTTCTTTGCCTTTTGCGAGTCAGGCTACAAATTGACCAAGCACAGCAAAACCCAAAATTAATAAATGTTGTAACCAAGAAGGAATAGACTGATTCAGCTGTGAACTGAGACGGTTATTACTTTAACTAAGACTGAGAGAAAAGCGCGCAATCATTTGTTCCTTCTTGTGATAGAAGTGTAGCTGTGAGAATGATTAAGGGTTTTTGCGGTCAGCCA
>BLKR01012867.1:0-15497 GCA_011170035.1 Teleogryllus occipitalis | reverse complement strand
CCGTCAGGACTGGAACCTAGGACCTCCCGGTCAGAGACGCTGCAGTGACATCACTTGATGCACTGAGCTACCGCTCCCCGTACCGGTGATAAAACATGCACTACAATTTCGGAGCTAATGAGCACAGCGGTTGACGCAGCCGGACACACGAAATAATAAATCAATCTGAGTGGCCGCGGTGCAGGGAAACGGGCTCTGGCCCGAAGCGAAGGGATGCGAAGCCAGGCTGCGGGGGCGGGGCCGCCGCGACGCGCGTGGGCCGCGAGCGCGTCAGTTGGAGCTGACTGCGCTGAGTGACGGCACCATTGACGTTGTATGCAATTCGTCCGCTTTTTTTTTCTTTTTTTCCCTGACGGGATACGAAATCGGTTGCCCGCTGCCTTTCAGTGCGGGATCAAACACCAAAAGTTAT
Source organism: Teleogryllus occipitalis (assembly GCA_011170035.1). NCBI lineage: Eukaryota > Metazoa > Arthropoda > Insecta > Orthoptera > Gryllidae > Teleogryllus > Teleogryllus occipitalis. The sequence continues at coordinate 15,085 of BLKR01012867.1, read as the reverse complement.
GCATATAGACGGCCTCGTTTCCGAAACGTCTCACCCTCCTACGCTTCGTTCTAAAACAAGTTGCTGCATATGCAGTGGGGAAGGTCCAAATGAAAATAGGTCTAAACAAAAATACGAAAATCGTCATGTCAGACAGGTTGAATTTAGCTCAGAGCTACCATTGTCGCTGCCTCGCCGAGAGGTCTTTGGCTTGAGTCCCGACAGTCGCGGATTTTCGACACTAGCTAAATAGCTAGGTCGTATTCAGCCGCTGCGTTGTCTGGAGGAGAATTCTATAATGTCTAGAATTCCGTGGTTACTCCGGTTAATTGGGTTCCTCATTTTCAAGCGAATGCCCCAGCAGATTTGTTACGAACCGACCACGGACCGCACGCGGTCTTTTCCTCTTTTTCTTGCTCTTCTTTTTTTCTTTTTTAAGCGCATTAACAACTAAGTTTATTAGCGACTACATTATTTATAACAAGTGTTTATACAATTATAATTTCATCCATAATTACATTAATATAAATGTCATAACATACAGATCCTAACGTTTGTTGGCCTCGTATATTATATATAATACATAACATAATTATACAATGTTATCACATGTCATTAAACCGGGAGCGGTAGCTCAGTGCATCAACTGATGTCACTGCAGAGCCTCTGACCGGGAGGTCCTAGGTTCGAGTCCTGACGGCGGCAGGATTTTCGACACTAGCACTTAAGCTAGGTTGAATTCAGGCGCTGTCTGGAGGATAATTCTAGCGGCCGCAGCTCTGATCGGTAGTTTTCTGTGGTTTCTCCGATCAACACCAGGCGAGTGCCGGAGCAGTACCCTAACAAACGGGCCACGGACTGCGCGCGATCTGTCCTTCCTCTTCCTTCTTGTATCCTCTCCCCTTACACTAACATGCACTACACTACCACATATTCCGGGAGATCGGTCGGGAGCTTAGAGCTTGTCCTGGCTGGGGCGGTGCCCCCTGGTGGGAGAGTCCTGGTTAGGGGGAAACCCCACTAGTCGACGGTAGGTGGGCGCCGGATCTCGCCATTCAGCAGGGGAAGATCACCGCCATCTCCGGCGAAAAAGCATGCACTATACTAACGGGGCTAATGACCAAAGCAGTTGACGCGCCCGGAAACACGAAAAAATCAATCATATGTCATTAAGAATATTACAATTTTCACACTCCTACTCCTACTCCTTCTTCCTGGTCCTATCGTATCTCCTTACTGATTGCACATAAATGCACTACAACACTTGTCGGGATATCAGTCGAAGTTGTAGCTTTTCCTAACTGGGGCCGGACCCTGTTGGGGAGATATCTGCAGGAAGAAATATATTTCGCAAGCAAATGGATCACCATGCACGGGAGAGGAACATCGTCTCCTCCCGGGATAAACAAAATCTCGGCACTAAAGGAACTAATGGCCATCGTACTTGATTGATTGATTGAGAGTGGGCGCATCAACGGCTATTAACTAATTCCGTAAGTATAGTGAATTATTTATCCCAGAAGGTGACTGTGATCTCCCCCCGCTCGATGGCGAGTTCGAGCCGACCTACATATCTGCTGGCGCGATTTTCTCCTACCACGTTTCTCTCACCAGCGGGGCACCGCCCACGCCGGGACATGTTCTGAGCTCTTGATTGGTCGTCGTAAATGTGTGGTAGCGTAGTGAATGCAAGAAATGGGTGAGAATAGTTCAATGATGAGGAAGAAAATATCGTGATCGGTTTGTTACGGTACTGCTCCGGCATTCACCTGCTGTTGATCAGTGTAACCACGGAAAAGTACACGTTGAAGTATCCGGCCGCTAGAATTATCGTAATGATTTTATCACGTGGTGTAGCGAGAATCCATGTTTTGTGCATCCTTGACACCAAAAAATCGAATGACTGTAAAACGTGTCTGCCCGTCTGTGTGTCCGTCTGTGAACCACGCAAGCGGTTAAACCGTTCAGCCGATTTTCCCAAAAATTGATATTCCACTATCGATCTGACTGATGCCTCTGGAACTTTAAACTGATATTTTAATTTTTGGGGGTACTTTATATGAAACATCTGGCACATTTTCCAAATTTTCAAAAAAAGTCTCCATTTTTTATAAATCATGTTGTTCGATAGTGTGAAGGACGTTTAAGAGAATGATGCTGGTCTCATGTTCGTGGAAAACTGCTTTTTTCGAGAATTGCATCAGTTCACATTTTTTTCGGAGTCTTCCTGCAAATTAAATATTAAAGACAGACTTTTCCTTTAATGAAATATGTTCCTTAAAGGTAGATTTTGAAAGAAGGTCATGTACAATTTTTCGAAAACTGAGTCGGGCAGACCAGAGCTAGGCGTCTCCGAGGTTAAGATTGAATGAATTACGGACACTTATGGGGAGAGAGATGCCAAAAAACTGAGGCTTTTCTACTCTTCTGCATGAATCGAAAGTTACGCGCTCGATCGTGACGACGAATCCCACGATGGGGCAGAGCGCTATTTCGGCGCTAAAATAGTTTGTCTCTAACCTGTCCAATTTTATGAAAGAGTATTTTCTTCCCTTTCCTCTAATCTAAAAGTATTCTTATGAGAATTCGATACATAGGAAACGTTTCTCTTAAGCTTCTCACGTCCTTTGTGCTTCGAAATGTCATTATAAATCAGGAGAAAATATTAATTTTAAAGTGCATCACTATTACAATATCCAAAATTCAAACGAACTGCATGTAATTGCAAAGAGGCCAAGGCTCTTGTTTCCTTTTTAACAGTAGATAAATATTAAGTTTGGATTACCGAACAAAAAATTTAAAATTCTTTTGACGACAAAATAAATCGACCCATGGGAATAAACTGATTTGAATCACGGAAAACCGAACTGTCTCGCGCAGGGAGAGGAGACAGTCATCTCCCGGTAGGCATTGAGTACTAATCCCGTTCGAAAATATAATTATACTTAATATTTATAGACATTAATAACCATTTGTTTACCCCTCTGCGGAGAACTTTACCATTTATGTGCTTTATAATGTATAATGTGGATAATAATTCTAAATTAACTTTGCAAAAAACAAAAAAAAAATTAGGAAAAAGTAAACTAGTAAAATTACTTTAACCTAAGTGCAAAATGAAGAAAATTAAACGAAATTGCATTTAACTTGACATGATGAAAACCATCAATCTAGCTCAGCGCGTGATAGTTTACATGCACGTTTCAAACCTTTGTCTCAGTGTGCTCTTTAAGTTGCTGCGGGAACCGTTGCTTTATTTGCTTATTTACGAACGTTTTGTGTTTTACACATAGTGAAGTAAAAATCTTCTATCGGCATATTCCTGTCAACCTTAGCAACAATAAATATGAGGTATGATCAACTACACTGTATCATTGAAAAATGTACTTGTTCAGTTACAATTTAAAGTTTTTTGTTTATATAAATGGCTAAATCACCTGAAATCAAAACGAAAATTAATATTAGTGTCTCGTGAAGAGTTGTGTCAGGTTCTAAGGAACACTTTGTGACAGTGTCATTACTTGCCCCAATAATATTTGACAGTAATAATTTTAATTTGAGGAAATGTAGTGAGGAATTACGAAGCTTAGCATATGAGTTTGCTGTGGAGAACAAAATTCATGTGCCTGAAAATTGGGTAACGTAGAAGTCTGCAAATGTTGATTGAATGACGAAGTATGTGCAGCCACACTAAAATTTATCTTCGTGTTCCTGAAGCTACTAATTTGAATCAAAACACAAGTCTCAACAAACAATGTTGAAATGTTTTTCAATATTTAGCGCCTGCTTTCGAAAAATGTTGTTTTAATGCAGGTTCGATTTGGAACATTCATGAAACTGAGGTAACAACAGTACAAATGCAATAGGTCAAGCTGCTAATGACATAGATGGCAATATTGCTATTTCTGTAGTAGAAGATGGGTTACCCACATCAGCGGTCATCAGTTAGTCCTTTGGTAATCAGACCTCTTCCTAAAACAGGACTTCGAGGAATAACCGTAAGAGAACAAAGATTTTGAAAGCTGCCATCTTCACTGACAATCCTTTTAAATAAGGAATTCGATTACAGCATCAAGGGAGATTAGAGAAAAGATCTCTACTAAAAAAAAGGAAAAACAAAACGCACACTTGTTGTCAAACAGCTATGTCTCTAAGCGAAGATAGATCCAATATGTCGAAAAAAGATAAAATACATATCCGAGACCTCCGGAAATGAAGAGTGTCTTGTTGTTGAAAACCATTTCAAACATCAAAGGGTGGAGAGAACTGGGTGCCCTTGTAAGAAATGGGCTCATGTAAACTGTATTAAATGTGCACATTTACGTTTATATTCACTACCGTTCGAATGATGAAGAAAATGAAGATTAAATAAAAGTTAGCATATAAATGAATCAGCGTTGTAGAGGCGTTTGTTTTATTTGAATATAACAATATTCTAGTTTCTTTAACATGTCTCACAACGTTCCCCCAAACCAGTTACAACTTGTCCCGTAGAGTGGCAGGTTGTGACAAAGTGCACTGTTGCATAAAAATTGTTTATATATCTTTAAAAAGTTTATATATTTTAAATACAATTATATGGAAATTTATAGTGAGAGCCATTCTATCTGTTTCGTTTATTGTAAGTTTTAAATTAGGCTCCATACACCTTCAAAAAATTAATAAATTTAAATTGTCACTAGTCTGGTCTCCCCTACTTGTCGCGTAATTCTGCGTGAAAATACGGGCGAGAGAGTGCGTGCTATTTTAGTACCACTAGTTGTAAATTGGATTCGATGTGCTGTTTACAAGTTAAGTATCTGTCATTCATTTAGTATTCCTAGGTATTTGAAAAAAGTGGAATTCTCGAGGCCGAAGAGTTGGATGTGGTTTATACTTAGTGTTGGTAGATCTTTTCGGTTTTGTGCGTTTGAAAACTTGGAATGTATGTTTGCGTTTTCGTTGGATTTATTTTCATTCTCCATTTATGAAACTAGTTAGAGCCGCTGTGGGAATTGAATACTTTTGCTAGGAAATTAGTTTATAAATATCAGCACTATAAATGTTGCTCTTCTATAAAATTTATTTCCACTGATTTCTATCGATAATAGTTGGCGATTTGAACCGATAATCCGATTTCCATAAAGTTTTTTTAAACTGATATATTGTAACTTAAAAGAGTTCTACATCAATCTATCATCTCGATATTTCAATCCATTATTTTGCCTGTCTAATACATGATTGAGATAAATAAATGCTCAGGCAATACCGGGTTATTTCAGCTAGTCACGAACTAAAATGTTTGTGATCGAATTACCTACTCGTTCCCGCCCCAGAAAAAAATCGACATGAGCTATAGGAAACGATCATGTAGATTACATGTAGTTGAGAGATTGTGCAAAAGAAAAATGTGGACGAACGGTTTTGAGAAATCAATAAATCGGGATGTATTTTTTCGGAAGAAGTAGACAGAGTATGATTTTGTAAGGTAAGGAAATTGGTGAGACAAGACCTTTTCTGAATGAATCCATGTTCGTCGGATGAGATGTAAGGAAAAAGGAAGCTAGGATGGATTATTTTTCGAGAGGGAAAGAATGAATTGAAAGAAGAAAAATAAGAAAAATAGAGTAATATGAGGTAAAAGGTACTTGTTGCCATATTTATGAGTAGAAATGACGACAGCGTGTTTGCAGATTTTACGGCAATAGACTAGAGCAAAACAGCTATTAAGGAGCGTAAATGCTCTATCAGATTAGAGATATTTTTAAGGAATTGGAAACACTGATGTGACCAAAGAAAAATTATTTATGTTTAAACATTATATTAGTTACTTCATCAGGAGGTGCCGCAATTTGGGAGAACTGAGAACAAGATTTTCAATGAGATGTGAGAGAGAAGACAAAGATGGTTGCACTTGCGAGCAGCAAATATTCATTATGGCGAGAGGACCGTTCCGTATCACAAGTCTGATTTTTCTACCTATCCACTTCCAGGAGCAGAGATGCACCAACGGGAGTTCACTAATGGTCTGAAACGTTACGGAATGGTCGACATTTGATCAGCCGTATCTTGAATCTGCTATGATCACGCTGCAGAAGTGCTTTTGGGTGCTTTCTACGAAGATTAAATGTGATGTTTGTATATTGATTGCCACGTTGTTGCAAATCCACTCAGTTGTTTACTTACAATGACAAATCAAGTATTTCGACTCTCATTGAAACTGTTTTACCATTTTGTTGCTGAGCGTAGTATGTGAACAAAATGCCACCACGAAGCTGAATAGGACGCGCTGCTGGTCCGGGCAACGGCTCGTGCAGCGGAAACTTCTGGTTCTGTGCTCACGTCGTCGTTTATTCGTGATTCGGCCCCCCGCTGCCAATTAGTAGCACAGCCCTACAGAAGTGCGCCGCAGTGGGTAGAAGTGACCAGCGTCCACTAATTGGAAATAGGTCGCTCTGCGGATGATTAGGAAGGTTTCCAGGAAGGGATATTCCGATACGATTAACCAACTCGGGGAAAACGGAATAAACGTAAGATAATGAGGACATTTGTGATACTGTGTCTTGATTAGAGGCCAGGAAGAGATGGAAAAACAAATTCGATCCGCTTTAAACGAAACGATAAGACAAAACATAATGAAATAATAGTTCATTATGTATGTTGTAGATATGGTGTTAAAGTGCGTAATATGAAGATAGTCTATTGAGACGAAGAAACAAATACACATCCTTAACCCTCAGTTATAAATATCAAGTAACGGATAATTACGTAATATTGACGGGTTTCAAGCGCATGATGGAGAACATGCTCGCCCATTCGTCACTTCGCCCGTTCGTCAATCCCTTCGCCCGTTCGTCCGCCCCTTCGCCCGTTCGTCCGTCCCTTCGCCCGTTCGTCCCTTCGCCCGTTCGTCCCTTCGCCCGTTCGTCCCTTCACCCGTTCGTCCCTTCGCCCGTTCGTCCCTTCGCCCGTTCGTCCCTTCGCCCGTTCGTCCCTTCGCCCGTTCGTCCCTTCGCCCGTTCGTCCCTTCGCCCGTTCGTCCCTTCGCTCGTTCGTCCCTTCGCCCGTTCGTCCCATCGCCCGTTCGTCCCTTCGCCCGCCGCTTAAATCGTAAGTTTTTTCAAAACTAGATATTTTCTGACGAATGTTATGAATCAAGACTCTTCTAATTAAAAACAATTATTTTGGGGAGTATTTAATGGAAATAGACCTCACTGGTAGCTCATTGCTCAGCATTCTCGCATTCCATGACGCGACCAGGGTTCGAGTCCCAATCGTGCAAGATTATAGTGTGCGTTTTCCGTGCAACGTTGCTTTGTGACAAAGAGAAAACTCACTTCTCAGGTTGAGAAGAACAGAATACGACGTAGGGAGGTCCTATGTGCTAACCACACGTACCTCTTAACCCATGGATGCAAGGCAGGGGCGCCGCTGGTAGGCCTAGGTATCATCAAAGGCTATTGCGCCAAAGTATACACATGTATACATTTAATGTAAATAAAGCTGGTACTACATATTCAACATTTTCTCAAAAAAATTACAAAAAGGAAAAGTGGCTAAACTGTAAATCCGATATTTTTTAATCCTTTGACTTCTTGAAATTGCAAAACTCGAACGTGTTTCTAACTTCTCCAAGTCGACCTACAAGGGACCTTTCAGCAGATGCAGGTCGAAATCTGTCAGTTATTCATTATTTATATATGCTGTGAAAAAAATAGCTACCGTCACGCACTTTAAGGTTCTGAAAACAATACAAAACGTCCACATTTTCCTCGAGGAAAATCGTCGTTCCTTCGTTCCTGTGGTGTTTGTGCAATGTTCATATTGTGAAAGAATGTCCTCTGAGGGATTTTTTAAAATTTTATTTATTTTCTTTTGGATAGAAATGAATGTGGATGCAAAGTAATTTGCTAGCTCTTCGGCTCTCTGAGCAGGCGTATACACTTTTCCTGGGGAGTACAGTGGGGGATGGTATTTCTTTTTCTTAATATTTTATGTGAGTTGCCAAAAGGATTTGTTGTTAGTGTTTAGTGATTGTGGTAGTGTTTGAAATTGCTGATTGTTGAAGGTTTTGATTAATTTACGTACAATGTTTATTAGTGTGTTAAGTTCTAGTTTTAGCCCTGAATTTTTAGTTGTAACCATTGCCTGCAGGTTTTGTTTATGATTTATATTAGTTTTCCTATTTCTGGGGGAAGTTTATATTATCTTTATTGGTCCTCTTGGTTTTAATTCGGCCTTTTAAGTGTGGTACCCTCTCCCTCAGAAAAAAATGTCGTTCAAAATTCTATCTTCCACACCGCGCCGACAAACTTGGACACCCCTTGGCCTGGGGGAGGGCAGGGGGAGGGACGCGTTGACCAATCGCTAGCAGGTAGAACCACAGTTGTCTGTGATTGGTGCAACATCCCAAGGGGCAGAAAGAACGCTGTCTCAGGGGGAGGGGGCTAGTTCGTTTACGTACGAGACGGAAATATCGTCATATTTCCCTGCCGAAGGAGGTAGTTTGCCTGCGCGTACGCCACGACGAAAAAATATTTCTAAGCGGGGTTTTCCGTCCAGAATGATTGTCTATAGACCAGTAAATATTTATCATTTTAGCAAAATTTATTATAACTTTTAGTAATCGATTTGTAACTCCTGACAAACTGCTATTTTGAGATATTCATTTCAGGCACAATTTGCGGAGCCTTCCCGGCCGTTCTAACGCATATTTCGAATTTGTTTATAAAATTATAAATTGTTGCAAAATTGTTAATTCGCTGTTTTTGGTTCTGGGACATCGGGAGACTCTCCCCACTTTAGATTTGCAAAATTTGGAAATTGTTTATAAATTTGCAATTGTTGCAAATTTTTTTATTGTCTAATCTGAATGGCGTTTAAATGTGATACAAAATTCCGGAATCCGTTCGGTGCTATTATATCTCGTTCTCGAGATATATGTAATTGTTTATAAGAAATTAACATCTTAGTAGACCCCATTTGTTTGCGCTTAATTCATTCGCGCTAGCAGAATAGCGTGGGATGGGCATACTGAAAAAACAGTTCTCCAATGCCGCGCTTTTGCCTGCCACATACGCTTAAAATGCACTTGCTTGTAAACAAATTCTGTGGCCAATTTAATTATGCTAAATTCGTATTTTTACGGCGAGTATGAGCATAACTTTTATTTGGTTTTTATATTCTCTTTTAAGTCCTACAATTTTCAAGTCGATATATTTATCAAATAGGAAAGAAATTGATTATAAAAAATATTTTTCAAGGTGCATTACGCCCAAACAATTGTTTCTGTTTTTCTATCAAAGGGGTGTTGAGCAACCGAATAACTGTATTATTAATTTTTTTAAGTCCCCTGTTAACACCGAGAGTCAGAAACTATTTGTTCCTCTTGTTTAACCATTACCATTAAAAATAGGGAAACATATTGCTTAGCTGTTTGCTATAAACTGCACTGGATTGGATGAAGGTAGTGTTAAGGTTTTCAAATACAGAAATATTCAATTTTGTGTTTTGAAAGATCACATGAGTAGAATCACACATCACAATATTTACACAAGTATAGAAATTTCTAAATAAACGTATATAAACTTTAAGTTAATATTTTCAATTCAATTTATCATTCCTTTCTAAAACTGTTAATTTGATGATTTCATTGTATAATATTCAAATCAGAGCTTTATGGGCTAAATCTACGCATTGTTAATACATATTTTTAAACAACATTAATATATTTAATATACATTTAAAAGGTTTTTAGATTGGCGAACGTTTCAATGAAATTTCATGAATTCCTAAATGCTTGAAAATAAATATTTGTAAAATTAAATAATTGTAGCGTGTAAAAATATAACAAACTCACGTATTTGGTAAAACGAGTTGATATTACTAAAAGAAAGCAAAACAGATGTTATAACAATTCAAAGAGATTTAGCGTTTGTTTACAGTTTAGTAAATATCAATGCACTAGCATTTCCCAGTGAAAATACATAGAACGAACTTGGTGGTCAAGTGATATGACCTTCCCAACACAGACTACATTTCAGTATCGTCAGAGTTCGAAGGTGGTTTGTTGGCCGCCATTCTACGAATCTATCAAAACCTTGAATTTTGCACGACCATCTGTACAGCGAGAACGTAGCGGTTTATTAAACGGAAACGGGCCACTCCAGGTATCTAATGTGCACTCTTTGAAAACGTTTAACCATTATAAACTATCCCTAAGAAAAATATCAAATAAACAATGTTAAAGGTCACCAGCTTAACATTGCCTTTACTATTTGAATGTTTTCAACATCCCCAAAACCAACAGAAAACCCATGTTTTTACAGGTTATTATAAAACCAATTCAATAAATATAAGCATTTATTCACGTTATTATTTTTAAAACACTCAAATATCTACGATGTTATTTGATTCATGTCTTCATCGAAGATCTGAGATTAAAAAACTGATAAGCAGAGAAAATTAAAGTAATTTTGAGTGATTGATGAAGGTGAATGATCAAACGAAAAACAATGTTTCTTGCTTCATATATTGCTATCGTGTTTAACAGACATGTAATTACATGTGATACTTATATTTAAACATCCAAACTAATGAAAATTTTCAAAATTAAAATCATCAATAAAACATTGATTCATCAGCAAGGATTATATTATTAAATACTTTTTTGAGATTCATGTGCTCCTGTGTGAATAACGTAGTAAACGTGATTCGTACGATCCAGTTTCTCAGAATAATACAAAACCAGCTAGACACATACACTAAACATAATAGTTGTCAAATAGTTATTTACGACATGAGTATCATAAGATATCTTACTACAATACGAAATTGGAGAATTATCAAACAAGACCCTTTAGACGAAATTGTTAACCAATTGAATATTGTAATATAATGTTACTATTTGAATATCATAGAAAGTAAGACGCAATTTGTCAAAATTCATGTGAACTATAATTTTTCTTTAAATTTTACTCCTCATCCTGCGAAAGATGTGTGACAGTACTTATGTTAACAATTATACTGCCATGGGTTTAATTAATTAGTTTTCAGTACGCAAATTATTGTTTTTGGTTTTAAAGAAGCATGGATATACAGAGTATCGGCGAAGGAAACGTCGAAAGTTTGAAAAACGCTGTTTAAACAATTTTAATCATACTTTGTCTAATAAACTACATAGATATTTTGAATGGCTGAGCTGCAATAAACACGCAAATTTTGGTTTGAAAATATGATTTCTACGCAAAACTTTGCATTCTAGAATCATGTAAACACCCCAGAAACATGTAACATGTTTATTATTAACAATATAGTTTTTTGTACTTTTGAGATAATACTGTTGGAAAAAAAATTTAAAAAACAGTAGCCCTCCAAAGAATAAGGAAGCGGTTAGACCCAATAGCAGCAATCATTACTAGTGAAGAGTGGATCATTACTAGGAAAGAGTGGAGTGTTTAATTTTCATTAATTTCATATCTCTTTTTAAAAAGAGATTTCATGAAACAAAAATCTCTAGCGTTAATATTTCTTTTCGACAATGTTAATAGGTATTTGTTCGCAATTTTCGAAAATTCAGATCGTTCGCCCAAAATTGAACGTACGCCACTTTTAAACATCTTGTGCTTCGAGGAATAGATTTACAGAAAAATTGGAGCTCTTTTTGAGGAAATTATGTAAATATGATGGGGTTTGGTGTAAAGTACCTTCAAAATTAAAAGATTAGTTTCAAATTCGAAGATTCGTAATATTAGCCAGATCGTTCAAGGAATATCCATTTTGGTGAAAATCGTGTTTACTTTAGGCTCTAGAATTACTCACACGAAGACGGATTCACAAAGAGGTTTTTTGGAAAATCACTTTTTCGGGTTCAAAAAACAAGCGTTTTGACAGCCTTGTGTATAGAAAATAAAAGAACAATACCAACAATCCACTTTTTTCGAACTAGCTACTTACAAAACGTGTTTTCTGTGAAAATTTCGACACTTCCTCCTACAGCATTACGTAACTCTCTTTACACGTGGAGGTAAAAATATTCCAGCGTTACTGGGATTTGAACTCGGATCCCTGTAGTCCGTAGGTCTGGCTCGACCGCACTGTGCTATCACAGATATTTCTCAACACGCTGTCCAAGCACACTTATTACGAAAAGAATAGTTACGTGATATTCATTGCACTTAGATTTTTTATTAGAGGAATGTTCTACATGTTTAAAAGGTATCAAATTCGCAATAAGAATTTAAACGATTACAACCCACGCAACTACATAGCTCATTTTACTTAGAAATATTTTCAACCAGAAGCCGTGGTTTTTAGAACCCTCTGTGGAAGTCGTTGCCGGTCTTATCTTTCGGCGACTGTGGCCAAGGTTGAATTACGTCACAGATGAAAGTTGCGATAACGCTAGAGCTCAACACGGGCGCTTGCAGACGTTCTGAAGCCAGAATCGCAATAGGGGCATATTTATACGTGATTCTTAAAGACATTAACACACTAAAATAAGTAGTGGCGCCTCAAAACACATGCTTTATGTGATATTTATAATGGATACGAATGATTATAACTATACAATTAACCGCAAAATTGTTTCTACCCGCAAAAAGTTATTCGCCGTGGATGAGATTCGATCTTACGTGCCTAAGCTTCTCCAACAGTGCGCTTACCTGCTATACCACAGAAACTCATAACTTTTGTCTCTCACAAAGATGATTTTAAACTGTCATGTATCACAGATTTGACTAAAAAAGAACGTGCGGCGTTTAGATGCTTGTGTTAACTACAGACGGACAGACAGACGCCCACATGAGATCTACACCATTCTCTTAAACGTTCTTGAGATTATGGAAAAAAATTAATCAAAACCGATGACGCCGCTTTTGAGAAAATTTTGAAAATATCTCTCGGGCTTTATGTAAAGTACCTCCCAAAATTAAAATATCGGTTTCGAATTAATGGGACCGTGATATCAACAAGATCGATTGGGTATTATCAATTTTGGACAAAATCGGTTGAACAATTTAACCCCTAGCGTTGTTCGCAAACGAAAGACTGATAGACAAACGTTTTGCCGTCATTCAATTTTTCGGTAACAACGATCCACAAAACATGAATTCTGGCTACACAACGCGTTAAAGGATTTCCCCCTAAATTTAGCAAATAAATGTATTCACTTTTTCGTTACCAGGATGGGACGGTTTTTAAGCCGAAAATTCGCCGTATTCTGGTGCACGATTACAATACCTTTTCTTCTTACGACAGTAAGTGCGAGAAAGTAAAAATCAATAAAAACATTTAATCCTTTTTTCCACCCCCATTTCCGTCTTCCTAAAGGCCTAATAAAATAGCCTGTCCAACATAAAATGTATTAACCCCTATGTTATTTTTCCTAGTTTACCAATCCCCGTCTCAGTACAGGGGAGTGGAGGCAAAACTAGGAGAAGAAAAATCCCACACCACTAACACCTGGCTGTAGAGTCCCAACTGGGACAGGCAGCTGAAGAGAGCATCAACCTCAGAAGCGTCGGCAATGAGCGCAACAATGGATGCTGTGGGCAGCAACAATTGACGCTGCCAAAATTGGACACATATTTGCTTATCAATTCCTGTTAAAATTGTTTTGTTTTTCAGTTAGCATTGCTGTGATTAAATGTTCTTATAAGTCTTGTTTATGAACCACTAATTCGTGTTTCGAATACATAAAATTATTTTTGCCCGATCTCAAGATATTCTAAAATAATTCTTAAATATTATATTTTCTTTTAAATGATGACCTACAAGTACAACCAAACAAATCATAATTAGTCTCTTCATAAATAATTAAGAAATTAAACAGTTATTGATGCCCCGGAAAGCAGTAAGCCCGCTAAAACATTTCATTTTCGCTGCGAACTCTATTTCAAAATGTATTTTAATTTGCTGCTTTAGTTAGTGAAAAAGGTAAAATAATTTGGAAAGTAAATGAATGAATACTATTATAAATACGTATTGCCTAATGCATATCTGTGTATATATATATATATATATATATATATATATATATATATATATATATATATATATATATATATATATATATATAGATTCACAATGAAATGTGAAATATGCGTTAGAACGGCTGGGAAGGCTCCGCAAATTGTGCCTGAAATGAATATCTCAAAATAGCAGTTTGTCAGGAGTTACAAATCGATTACTAAAAGTTATAATAAATTTTGCTAAAATGATAAATATTTACTGGTCTATAGACAATCATTCTGGACGGAAAACCCTGCTTAGAAATATTTTTTTCGTCGTGGCGTACGCGCAGGCAAACTACCTCCTTCGGCAGGGAAATATGACGATATTTCCGTCTCGTACGTAAACGAACTAGCCCCCTCCCCCTGAGACAGCGTTCTTTCTGCCCCTTGGGATGTTGCACCAATCTCAGACAACTGTGGTTCTACCTGCTAGCGATTGGTCAACGCGTCCTTCCCCCTGCCCTCCCCCAGGCCGAGGGGTGTCCAAGTTTGTCGGCGCGGTGTGGAAGATAGAATTTTGAACGACATTTTTTCAGGAAGAGGGTACATATTATGGGTTTAGTTGGTTGATTCATTAATTGCTAATTCTAGTGGGTTTGAGAGAATTTTTAATTTAGGTATTATTGAACTACCTATAGTTTCGACAATTTTCCAGTCAACTTTTCACATATTTGGTACTCGGGCGTGCGGTGGGGGTATTTGTTGTGTGGTTATTAAACCGAAATGTGATCCCAATCTAGTTTGAAAAATATAGTAGAGTAGTTTTATTTTAGAGTTAGTGATGCTGATATCGAGGATATCGGGATTTCTTAAGCGATCATGGGGTAGTATGTGGGGCCTGGAGGTGAAAATATTTTGAGATTAGTACGATTTAGTATTTGGGCTAATATTTTCCCATTAGCGTTGGTGTTTGAACAACCCCAGTTGGTATTTTGAGCATTTAGGTCCCCTAGAAAAATGGTGTTATTTTATTGAAATAGTTTATTGGTCTAGTTTATGATTTGGTGGATTGTATGCTGCAATGATTATATTTCGTTTCTAAGTTAATAGCCACAGTTTCAATATAACTAATACAAGAAATATTTATTGGGTAATGTTGAATATATTTATTACTG
>BLKR01012866.1:0-15505 GCA_011170035.1 Teleogryllus occipitalis | reverse complement strand
GCCGGCCCGGTGGCCGAAATCGCTAAGGCAGTAGTGTCGTAGTGATCTCGTACCGAAAGGTCGCGGGTTCGAGTCCCGCCTCGGGCATGGTTGTATTTGTGTTCGTCCTTTCACCCCTTATCATCACCATTTTCGTTTCTTCTTCATAGTTATCATACCGTTAACTCACTAATGTCTTAGATGTTCATGCAACCTTAAAAAACAAAAAAAGAACATTTTAGAGGTGAGCTTTAAACACACAAAGATTTTCTATTCCTACAGATATATTGAATTATATAGCATAGTTGCGGTGACTTCCAACATAATCATCTCACAAAGGTATATTTTAAAAAAATTCATTTGTAATTTTGTAGTTTATATCTTGAAGCCCTTTTTTAATTTCTTTTTATGGCCGGAAAGTTAGCTCAAGATAGTGAAAATATAGTATTTTTCAGTTCTGTAAAATACCACTTGTCTTTTTCAACGTTCTCAAATCGGGATATTTTCTTCAAATTTTCTTCATTTTTTCCGCCACTGAGAACTTTTCTATCTCCAACACCCGCTTCTTTCATGAGTAGCGCCGTAGATTTCGCGGAGTTGATTTTAATCTTTCATTTCGATGCCCAGATTTCTATTTTATTTAAATGATATTGGATTTGGTTAGCTATGTAATTAATTAAGGAGTGGGGCATGTAGATTACGGTATCATATGCAAACTGGGCTATGTTAGTTAATCTTGATGTAGGCATATCGGCTGTGTACAAGTTATAGAGTAGTGGAGAGGAAGACGTGATTCTTGAGGTAGACCGGCTGTGATACGGCGGGGGTTCAAATTTTGAGTTTCTATTATAACTGAGAATGTTCTATTGGTGAGAACGATTTTAAGTACTTTGAAAAGCTATGTAGGAGTGCCTATTGATAAACGTTTATAAATTTAGCCTTAACCCTGACAAAAGCTTTAGTGATGTCCATGAAAACTGCTATTGAATATTGTTTTGTTTCTTTTTTGGAAGGAGGAGTGGAGATTTTCTGAGATACACAAAAGGTGGTGTGCTGTGGATAGTTTATTAGTGAATCCGATTTGGTAGAAATGTATTAGGTGAATTTTTTAAGGTAATTGTGTATTCTTTAAGGATTAATTTCTCGAAAAGTTTTGCTAAAATGAGGAGGAGGCTTATAGGTCTACAGTTATCGGGAATGCTTTGATTCTTATTGGGTTTGGGAATCAGGAGGATGTTTCCAGGTAGTAGGGTAGTAACCAGTTCTTACACGTGAATTATATGTTTACAATGAAAGCCATGGCAAGATTGGGTAGGTTTTAGAGAATTATATTATTTATTTTGTCGTGACCGGGGGCTTTTTTACTTAGGAGGGATTTGATAACTTTTAGAGTTTCATGTAGAGAGATCTACTTATTTTTTTGTCGTACGTTTAAATTAGGGGAATTCGCGAAGAGTTGAATTTGGGTGTGATCTGGGTGGGAAGGTGTGAGGTTTGGTGAGAAAGTTGATGCGTAATTCAAACCACCCTAATCCCCTATAACTGTCAATTGATCTAAAAACGGAAAGTCTTCAACCTCGCTTCATTTACTTAAGCAAAAAGTTAACGTTTCTCTCAGTAATAAAAAACACTGCTTATGGATGGCCATTTCCAAAAAGTTAAGAACTGTGTACTGTATAATTAACCTCCTCCAAAGACAAAGCCTGTCGAGCGAGAAAAAGTAAATTAAAAAAAAAGTTCACTTTCTTTCTAACCTGCCTTACTCCTACAACATTAAAGCTAGAGATTTCTTTTTAAGGTAGTTAATAGCTGGCAAGTGTAATAAACATTCTACTTTCTCTTATATTACTTAATGTACGCACTGAAACGAATTGTAATGCTGCACCAATTAACTTCAATTTTTCAAAAGAAAAATTAGTTTTAGAGACCCAGATTCCAAAAAGGGAAGAAACTTTGTCCATATATTTAGTAAATTACCATTAATATTTTGTGAAGTCAAAATCCACCTTTTGTGGTTCCCTGATACCGAAAATTTGAATTATGGTAAAACGTTTGACCGTCGGTCTGTGAACAACGTTAACGGCTAAACCATTGGCACGATTTCCACCAAAATTCACATTCCTCGATCGAAATGGCTGAAGTCGCAGCCTCTTAAATTTGAAACGTATTTTGATTTTGGGGGGTTATTTACATAGAGCTTCAAAGACATTTTAAACAATTTTTCAAAAATGGTTCAAATTTTTTCTGTAATTTTTCTCTCACATCCAACACTATTTCGGACACTCAGAGTTTTATGAGACTTCATCAGCAGACAGTGCGCAATCGAAAATGCACGGTAAAACTTAATTGCTTTCGAAAGTTAGAATACGAGTTAATATGAGCAAAAATATTAAGAGTTGATGTTTCCGTCAACCTCCAGCCGCGAGCAGGGGTTGGAGGAAGTCGCGGATGGTTGCGACTTCCCACGCCGAGCGCGACCTTGGACACCTCAGACCGTTGACAGCCGGGTCTCACCAGCAGAAGTGCGAAAATAGATTTTCCAGTAGTTGTCTGGGCAGTGTATACAGAGCCCAGCGTGATATTTATTTACATACAATATACACTACATACTGTATACACTAAAATTATACATACAGAGGCTCACTTTAAGATTCGGTCACCCTCTTATTCTAATTTGTTTAATTTTTACAAAAGGAGTGGGACAAAAAAATCAACTGATATGTGCATTTAATAGTAACTTGTTTGTTGCAACAAATGTGTCGTTCAAAATTATTGAAATTAACATAAACATTTTAAATTTTGGGAAAAATACAATAGAATGATTAATATATGCCACTTTGAAACTCGGTCACACACAACATAATTATAGAAACAATACTGACTAGAGAACTAATTACAACTAATACTAACACAAAAAATAATTGTAATATCTAGTGGTGTAACCTTTACGATTAATCACCTCTCGTAAACGTTGGGGCATATTTAACACAATTTTCTCTGTTTCTTTTGAACTTAAATATCCCCATTCCTCTTTCAGTCTCCTCTTCAGTTCTTCTTTCGAAAAAATTGGAGTTTTCCTTACTTTCCTGTCTAGAATTTCCCAAAGATTCCCAATGGGGTTGAGATGGGGATTGAGGAGTGTCGTCCAAAACCTTTGGGCAATTATAAAGTAACCATTCTCGTACTATATGGGCTTTGTGTTTTGGGTCATTGTCTTAATAAAAGTGAAAAGTCTGTCTTATTCCCAAATTTTCAGCACTTTTGTGTAAATTTTTTCGTAATATTGTTAGGTAGTGTTCCTTATTCATTGTATCATCAATAAAAGTCATTTGTC
Source organism: Teleogryllus occipitalis (assembly GCA_011170035.1). Lineage (NCBI taxonomy): Eukaryota > Metazoa > Arthropoda > Insecta > Orthoptera > Gryllidae > Teleogryllus > Teleogryllus occipitalis. The sequence goes on along the minus strand of BLKR01012866.1, from coordinate 12,192 downwards.
CCACACCAGCTGCTGGCATGCATCCCCAAACCATGATGTTACCCCCACCGTGCTTTACAGTAGGCTGCAGATTTTTTTGGTCGAGTTCTGCGTTCACTTTACGCCACACAAGAACTCTTCCATCCGACCTCATGAGATTGAATTTGCTTTCATCGGCAAATATCACATTTCGCCACCACTCTGGGGCCTTGTGAACATACTTTTTGGCGAACTCTAGTTGTTTTCTTCTATTCACCTTGCTTACGAAAGGTTTCCTTCGGGCTACTCTTCTGTTATAACCCGCACTTCTTAACACTCTCCGCACAGTTTCGGGATGAACAATCTTCCCACATTCCACCCGAACCTCAGCCACTATATTAGGAGCACTCAGACTTGGATTTTTTTTCACTTTTTTCATAACAGACCGTCTCTCTCTCTGTCAGCTTCCTTGGTTGACCTCTGTAGCTGTTGGACTCGATTCTATCCTCGTTCTTGTATCTTCGTATGATGTCTCCTACGGTGCTTCGAGGAATATTCACTAAATTGGCGATGTTCCTGTGAGACATTCCTTTCTCATAGTGAAAAATCACCAGCTGGCGCTGTTCGAATATTGTGTTCTGACCTTGACGTCTCATTATACGCAGAAATCACCTCTACAGCGGTAAGCAGGTGCGACAGGGTTGAAAGCTATTTCTACACTGAAGGTCGAAGGCAGTTAAACTGTAACTGGCATTTACTATGCTCTTAATAACGGAAATTTGTGACGAAATCAGCGCCAGCCAATAGTGACCGAATTTTAAAGTGGCGTGATTGACAGACTCTTTGAAGAAAATCGGAGAATATTTCTGGTCTTGTGCTTTAAAATTTGTTGATTTTTTGAAAATTTACAGAGAAAATACTGACAGTGTCAAGGATATAATTTTTCTGTAATTGTGTAGACTTATGGAGAAATGTAGAGCAAATACGTAAAAAGTTGCTGACTGACCGAATCTTAAAGTGAGCCTCTGTATATGTAATATTGGTTAATCTGCTATACACAGAAAATTTACCATTGTTTCTTATCTACAGTGATATACTACTTTTATTGTTGGTTTCAGGTATAGTTAATAAGATAATGCATAATCAAAAACGCAGAGCTTTTGAATTTGAGAAGAATTCGCACGTTTCTTCGTAAGCCTTTTCAATGTTTGTGGTTTTGACATTCCTAATAATGAACACCTGAGAAGTTAGAAGCCTGTTTTCGTGTAATAGGATTATTACAATATTGACCAAGGAAGTCATTGAAATGACCATGTTTACATTATAAAACTAAACTTTACCTTCTAATTCATAATTTTTAAAGTAATTTAATTTAATGTTATAACGTATTACTTTAACATTTAAGTATTTTCTCTTATTAAATGGAACTGAAATAGTAAAGTTGCGGAAATTCATCAGAACAAAACTCTAGTTTCATCTGGTTCCTCTACAACTAATCCGAAAGCTGATTTTCGCTCTTGAGCTGTGAAGATGCTCCTCTAATTGGTTTGAGTTGATCCTACCGTATTTTTCTCCTCTAACGGCTGATGTTGACTGCACGAAATTTCATGTTGCTATTCATAACTCGATTTCTAATTGTCAAAAGCTCTTAAAAATTTGACTGTATGCGTTTTCAATTATGTACCATTAGCTGATAAAATCTCGTAAAAATCAGTGTTGAACCATGAGTTGAACTGCGATGAATCCATTTTCGTTGAACATACTGAATTTTTGAAAATTGAAAACAAAATCCGCGTCTCTTTACGGCTACAATTATGAAGAGGCAGACTTTTTTCATTATGAAATCTGTTCTTAAATTTAGATCTTTAAATGAGGCCATGCACATTTTTTCAAAATATGATTTTGTTTTTACGTAATTTTGGGTGAAATAAACGCAATTTTAAAAACACGATTTTCTCAATTACGACTCCCAAGTTTTTTCGTTATTTTTTTCTTTTAACAGTGCAAAATACTCTTATAAAAATGGTGCTGGTCCAATTTTTCATGAGCTGGTTTTGAGTGATTTGCATTGTTTGATGTTTCTGGCCACATCAAATGCTGCATGTTTCACTGTGGGAGTTCAGGAAAATGTTTCTTGCATTCCATGGTATTAATCCAAAGAAACTACTGAAAAATAACGATCAGATCTGCCGTCTTCTAAAATTCTCTTTCAGTCAGGGCTGAATTTGACATAGTTATAGTATAAAGATTTCGTCGAAAATTCGCCACCCGCAAGACGCAAACTCTAGGATCTCCCAGTTAGGGTAGCTGCAGAGACAGCTGCAACTAATGCAAACTCAGCCGGTGAACTTCCATTGAATTTTGGAAAATTTCAAACGTTTCATATAATTGGAGAAGATGGACAAGTTACAATTACTTCTCTAGCATAAATATACATGTAAATGTAAAAACAAGTATTGTGGAATTTGGAATATATTTCGCAAATAAAATGATAACCGTACATTAGTTGCTTTTGTAACTTTCGCGATACAGTAACATACACATGACAAAATATAAATGGCATGCAGCAGGAAAAATTCTGCTGAACCAAATCACACAAAATTGTTTTCCACAAAGCAGCTCACCCATTGCGCAGAATAACTAATAAAATACCCTCGTATAACATTGCAATACATTAAATCTTTAAAAAACAGACCTCTTGAATATAACAATAACAAGCCTGCACCGGTAGCCGAACTTCTTAACAAACCTTCATAATGTCGCGTAAGTTAAGCAGCTCGAGACAACGCAGGTCCCTGGATGGGCGATGTCTGGGAACCAGGGATACCAACGGCCGACATGGATAAAGGCCGACAGGGATAAAGGCAATAAATTAGGACTTGACGTGATAATACAAGTATAATGACTTAGCTCAAGGAGAATGAGAAGAGGTGGAATAAGATAATGTTTGCACTTTTCAGTCAAAATCGAAGCTTTTATTGTTTCTAGAATTTTCCCAGAGTTCCTGGGTATCGAAATCTTATAGACCTGTCACGTGGCCGGAAGCTGCGTAGTTTCTTTTCAATTTCAGCGAGCATAAGAAATTAGTAATATAGATTTTATTAATTTAACATTTTCTTTGCAAAGGGAAAGTATATTTGTTTATTATTATATCTTATACAAGCAACGGGGGAAAGATTGTGTAAGCTAACCTTTTTTCTATTATATGACTAACTGGAAATAAATATTACTTAAATATACTTTAATTGAGTAGTATAAGAAAATGCTTATACGTGAGATGTTTTAAATGGCAGTCTTTGTGGGAAGTAAGATATTTCTTCTGAAACAAAGTTATTTTTGTGTTATATATAATAAATATTATATATGACAAATTTTATTTATAATAGATATTAGTTGTCGATATGTCGTTTTAAGATATGAGCAAATTCCTTAAAATTCAATATTTTTTCACGGGTTGTGGAGGTGCAGTGTTTACTACTTATGACTAATTGAGCGTCAAGTTATATTAAGGTCACATCGCGAAATGAAACAAAAGAACACAGAGAATGTTTTTAAAACATTCAATCTCAATCACTGTCGTTCAAGTCTCTTATTTAGCAATAATGACTTGACACACACATAGTGATGGATGTCTCGTCACAAGACGATGAATAGTGACGTCATCGGTTAGAGATTGAAACGTAGACTTAGCTGAAGAGTTAAAGCGTTCTGAAAATGGATATACGAAATAGTTATTTAGATTTAGTACCAAAATAATAAACGACATTACATTCTTACGTTTGCCAGGCAATGACGTGGATTTAAGTCAAAGTAAAATTGAGAGAAAAAAACAATTTTATACAAATAGCATAACACCAAATTGTTGTACCAAATCTGTTTAAACTGTATGCAAACAAATTTCTAAACTAGTGGTGCTCCAATAGCACATACTCTCTCGCATTACTTGTAACACGTATTCTCAATATTTTTCCACCACCTGAACTTGCGAAAGTGTTTCCAATCAGCAATTATTTTTTCTCAGTGCCGAGGCTGGAGCTCAGGTCAATGGATTTAAATGGCCGTGCATTTTGCCGCTGCACCACGCAGCCGCTCGCCCGTAGTCACGTTTGCTTTTGGTTCAAAACGAATGGACTCTCCCTTTACATCTAACACGCAATTTTAGAAAATCGAGAGAGTTCAACGAAAATTAGATCTGTGCCATTTTTTTCCGTTTCTCTATCCGTTGAAAAACTGAACAAAAAATATAGTCGTTTATTAGAAAATGAATTTTATAATTTACATAAAATTCCAACAGAAATTTCGCAAAACCTGCTATTTTTCCAAAGAATTTACATGACCTTTTTTAAAGATCTATTTTTAGGACAGACATAATGTAAGGTAGAAATCTTTACCTTTAATATTGTACTTCCACAATGTTAATTTTTTGCAATTTTTCAAATTACGGCGTGTTATCCAAGTGGTAACAGGACCAATTTTTTCCCGTCCTTTGATGCATTGGAGGAGAAAATTTTAAGAAAAAATGGGAGAAGTTTTGGAGAATTTTTAAGAAATAAATTGCATTAATTTTAAGCAGAAATTACGCAAATTCTGCTTTAAAAAAATTGGCATGACCTGTTGTAAAGGTATATTTCTTTTAAGAAATCTTTCGTTTACACAAATTTCTCAATTTTCAATAACGTAATTGCGCAAAGTTTTTTTTTTTTTTGCAATTTTCGAAAATATAGTTCTGTGGGAATTGTGGGAATGCCGATGAGGTCTCTGATGGGTACTGTCTCCCGACTTTCGTCACAAATTGCGAGACGAATGACGACGGCAAAGCCGTCGAAACCGGCTCTGAATAAATCTGTATTGACAAAGACGACTATTATTTAATCTTCCAACATGGAGTTTCCCAAAAATGGGATCAGCGCCAATTTTTACCATTATTTGGTACATAACCGGAGGAAATTGAAAAGAAAATTGTAAAAGGTTTTAAGAATTTTTTTATGAATTGCTTTAAATTCTAGCAGAAATTACGCAAAATCTGTTCTTATAAAAATGAGCATGACGTTTTTATAATCTGATGTTTTTATAACAAATTTTATTCAAAACAAAAGTATCTATCGTGCATTTGTAAGTTTGCTATATTAATTGTTTGGAAATTGTGAATATATAGATAGTTCACCGAAAATGGGACCAGCACCATTTGTTTACTGCCCAGAAATACATACAAGGTAAAAATTTAAAGAAGAAATTTAAAGCCGTTTTTGAGAAATTCTTTTGTTTAAATATTATCTACATTTCTCGTAGAAGACAATTGCATCTCGTGAAATGGCAGAAATCTCTTAGAAAAAGTGTTAGAATATTGTATTTTAGTATGTAGAGAGAGGGAGAATTGTCGTTTTATGAACTTGAAGATATGGAAATACGACAAAAATAAATAAAAAAAAACATACTTCAGTATAAAAGGACTATTGAGTGGCCTTATATTGATATTTACGGACAAAAAAATGTGAAAAATGTCAAGCTGAAGTGATTCTCTACATAATTGCTACTATTGAAATTGGAACGCTCAAATATTATGGTCACCAAAACAAAGTGAGTGAAGAACTCTCCTCTCGAGACTCTGGAACCGCCTACCAGTTTCTCCGAGAATACAAGGAAGACGTAAAAGGAGAGAGAAATGGCGACGGACAGAAGAATTTAAACTGCAGAAGACTGAAATGGCAGGCTGGAATGGAAAGTGGGTTGCGAAACACTCGTAATCTTGTAAAATTCTCGCAGTTCTTCTATTAGAGTGACGTCGATGTTCACTCGTTTAGAAAACGTTTTCATCCTTGTTCCAGTACATACCTTAATAATAGAGGCGTACATTTTGAAAAAGTATAGTATTCAATGAAGAAAATCCACACCCATAAGTTCACAGTTAGGAAATTGTTGGACAGTATTTTTGAAGACATCAAAATCAATAACAAACTATAAAAGTGCAAGGAAATCCTGTTTTAATAGTTATGAAAAATCTCTGTATATTTCTTTAATTTTGGTATTATTTCACTGCTATTTTGGAATCAAAAATTAAATTTTGTTTTACCTGACGCTTTTTAATAATTTTTAATTTTTAATTGCCCAATAATTTTGTATACGGCGTAAATGACCGATGTAAAGAAGTAGCAGTGCAGTTCACTCCAATGGGTGCTTTATGCAAGACTCGAACCGGCAACCGTTTATTTTACATGGAGTGGACTGCACCCTCCAAGCCGCTATGTCGCCTTTGTCGGCTCGTTCAATGTAATATGAGTAAACCCCCACGACGACAAACACCTTGAAAGCTGTGAATAATATTACAGTCGAGAGGGGTAGGGTAGGACGGTACACCACGCAACAAGTTCACGTAACTTCATTAACTTCGAAGCAGGTCCGTATTAAGAACACTCAAATATGAACCACATCGGTTTGTTAAAATTTGTATGTAATATATAACAGTAAACATTAGAAAACAGGAAAGCATGGGAGAAATAAAATAGAGAACCATTCCTTGTTTTTATTTATTATAATTAATTTATTAATTTTAGTACATATTAGGATTATATTTATTTAGTAACTTTTCCATTTAATTATGAGAAGAGCTCTGTTCTAGAAACGAATAAAACAGTTAAGTGCCACGCTTCACGCAACATCTAATAAAATTGTTATGGAAAGGGAAACGAGTGAAATCGTTTTTAGTTCAGGTAAATTAGGATATACACTTGCGTATTCCGTTGTTGACGCTTTACTATAATTTTTGCATTATTATTATTATTATTATTATTATTATTATTATTATTATTATTATTATTATTATTATTATTATTATTATTATTATTGTTGTTGTTGTTGTTGTTGTTGTTGTTGTTATTATTATTATTATTATTATTATTATTATTATTATTATTATTATTATTATTGCTATTTCTGTACTTTTCTCAGTAAGCATTGAGAACCATTCATCTATTCATACGACTTAGGCTCTAGCAAATGCAATTGGTAATGACAGATCTGAGGAAAGCTGGAGAAGAAATTCATCTTTGTCCGTCCTTCAATTTAAAAATTTTCGCACAATATGGCAAGTCTGTAGGATTAAAGCTTTTTGGATGGTTATGCAGATTCCTTTTGATAATCCTATTTTTGTAAGACCTGAAGCAAATCGGTCCGTCACCACTCCTGCGGCTGAGATGATTATTGGCACTATTTCAACCTTACTCAGTTGCCAAACATGTGGGATTTCTGCTGCCAAATTCTGGTATTTTGAAATCTTCTCCGATTATGTCTTATTCAGATTTTTTGTCAGTGGACAGCCTACATTTATGATTGTTGCATACTTTTGTATTTTATTGATAACTACTATGTCCGGGCGATTATAATCCACAGTCTTATCAGTGACAATAGGCCTATCCCAGTAGAGTACTATTTCACTATTTTCTATAACCGGCGAAGGTGAATATTTGTAAAATGATGGAGGGTTCTCAATTAGTCTATAATTTGATGCCAATTGTCTATGGATTATTTTGGCTACTTGATTGTGCCTCCCTAGATATGCAGTGTTGGCAAGAACTGGGCAACCTGCAATCACATGGTCGATGGTCTCATTTGGTTGATTACACATTCTACAGACATATTTTATACTGCTCTTCAGTATGTGTTTATCATAATTGCGTGTTTTTATTACCCCATCTTGAATTTCTATTATAAATCCTTTAGTTTCAGGAAATAAATATCCAATTTTCAACCACAGGAGAGAAGAAACTTTATCAACTGATTGGTTATTTAAGAGATTAGGATATTTTCCATGAAAGGTCTTGTTCTTCAAATCTGTCTGCATGTTACATATCTGGGAAACAATTTCAGTGTTGGTTTCAGTCTTCTGGAAATTTAGAGCTGAATAGTTTGCATCTACAGCAACTACATTCATCATTAACACACTATCCGAGGCGTGAAAGTACATTTTCTTTTCTTGTGACCTGCACAGATTGAAGATATTAAGCAGGACTCTACCTCCTTGGTTTCTTGAAAGATAAAGCCTTTCGACAGCGCTCTTGGGATGATGTATTCTGAATTTTGTGAGGGTGGCTTGAGTAATCGTATCCAGTTCCCGAAGGTCTGTGTCTGAATATTTCAGGATACCAAAGGAATAGCCAATACTGGGACAGCATAGGTGTTAATGGCACTTATTAGATTCCTTGTTATTACTATTACTATTATTGTTATTATTGTTGTTATTGTTATTATTATTTGTTCGTACAAAACAAACACTGTTGATACGAATTCGATAAAGATTTTGTCTCTCTTATCAGTGAGTGTTCTCATAGTTTTACAAGCAGTCCAATTTCCATGAAGTTGGCCACAAAATATTTAAGGCAGTTGAGACTGAGTAATCCTTTTTTAGCTTTTAGGATTGTTTTGTCAACACTAATAATATCTATTAAAAGTGACAAAATCGACAAGAAATTAGAAACTTTCTCTAGCACATACAAATGACTTTTAACAGTAAAAAAATATTTTCAGTAAGCGATGGAATGATATGTTCAGATGAAATTAGGCAATATGTGACAGACACTGTTATGTAACAAGCAAAATGTAAGAATTCTGAGGGTTTTTTGATGCAAATGAAACGCCTACCTATTAGCACTAGAAGTGTAAGTAGTCCTCTGTTCCGCTAACCGTACTGCCCGTCATCACGATTCCTCTGGCGAAACACGCTTCCTTTTGCAAAGAGACAGTTGGCTTACTAGAGAATTGTCTTTGCATTTGATCGGTGGGATACTCCGCAAATAAACAGTTTGCCGGCCCGGTGGCCGAAATCGCTAAGGCAGTAGTGTCGTAGTGATCTCGGACCGAAGGGTCGCGGGTTCGAGTTCCGCCTCGGGCATGGTTGTATTTGTGTTCGTCCTTTCACCCCTTATCACCAATCACCATATCGTTTCATCTACATAGTTACCATACCGTTAACAGCAATAGTGGTCGCTAATGACCTTAGATGTTGATGCGACCTTAAATAACAAAAAAAAACAGTTTGTGAAGACGGCCAAATGAGTCATTCAGTAACTATTGAAATCATCGCCTAAAGCTTGGATTCTTTTTCAGTATTTTGAGAATCCCTTTCTATTACACAGTATTGTTTGTGTCCGTGACTCCAAAAAATTGGTTTATGGCAGAACGTCTGTATGCCCGCCTGCCTGTCTCTGGTTTACGCTGGCACCCACACCTTTCAGATGACTTACTCAAAAATTGATAATCCCCGTTCTATCTGGCCAAACTAGAGCCCCTGTGAATTTGAAAAGGTTATTTTGATTACTGAGGGGTACTTTACATGAAGTCTCAAAACTTCCAAATTTTCATAAAAATGGCTCAAAAATATTTGTATTACATGTTTCCCTCTGTTATAGTAAAGCACTCTTGAAAATAACCATATCTGATTTTCGTTGAACTCACTAAATTTTTTAAAATTACAAAAATTTAAAATATATTCGCCAACTTCCTTCAACTATAATATTCATGATAGAGATTTTTTCAGAAATAAATCGTAACTTCAATGACAGATCTTGAAATAGTCATTTACAACTTTTTGCAAGTATGAGTTTTAGCGTAATTTTGCTTGAAACATTTCTTTATTTTTTCTGGTATAGTGCAACGCTTAAAATGGCACAGGTACTATTTTCGGTGAACATGGTGCATTTTCTAAAAGTAGAAAAAGTTAAAAAATAATGCGAGAAAGTATGTGATGTAGTCACACTCGTTATGTTTGTATTGCGAAATAACTTTTCTTAAAGGACAAAAATATATCCATGACATTGTATACAATGATAGTTTTGGCGTTCTTTTAATTCCTTTGAGACTTCATTATCTCATCAGGAAATCAATTTTGTACTCCGACCTTGCTTCGCCCAACACTACTGTGAAGGCACAATAGATAACAATTAGGGAATCGGTTGCTGTAGGAAACCCTAACGTGCCTTCTCGTAACCTCGATTCTGATCAAACAATGCTTTGTAAAGCCTGCGCCCCAGCGAAACCTTGTTCATGTGCGTTGGAGCTGTTGCTAGGCAGCTCTCTCCGACGTCGATTCCATCCCCTCTCATATGCATTGGAAATCTTCAGAATGAACCATACCTTGTTTATTGAATCATACAAGCTTCTAAGTCTTCTTTGGTGGTATTGAGAGAGAATCAATGGCGCGATGGGCGAGTCGAAGGTAGGAGTTCGCCTCTGCTAAAAATGGTATGTGATGGCTGTGCTATTCAGGAATGGCTCAATTTACGTATCAGACGTTGCCGACCGGGAAATTTCAGGTTCAGATGGTTCTCCATTCCTCCATTCTATTTTTGGTTCATTGTTGCAAATTTTTATATTGCTTTTCACATACGTTTCTAATTTACGAATGCAAAAATTAAAAGAAGCAAGCCAGAAAACGTAAATGTCGACCCAATGTGATCCTCTCTATTTTTCTCTCGTTCTTTCCTTCCTTTTTTCTACTTTCTTGCCATACTATGTACGTACTTAGTAAAGAGAAAGTATTGAAATGTTAGAGCGGAAAGAGACGATTTCTCGTCGGATAAACTCTCATTCTAAGGCCCTGATATAAAAGAAGTTGATTAACAGTGTTCCTATGTGTAGTAAATTACTTTCTCTAACACTGTGTGTATTCAGAATCCTCGCTCTGCGTGTCTGTGACACCGAAAAATTGATTTACGTCTTAACGTCTGTCTCACCGTCTGTGTTCAACGCTAGTTTAACCGTTCTGACGACTTTCTCCGAAATTGATATTCCATCATCGATCGGGCCGAACAGACTACACCTCGAAAATAGAACTCGAAGCTGTGTGAATTTGAAACATTTGGATTTCGTGGGTACTTTGCATCAAGTCTCGACATGTTCAAAATGTTCTCAAAAATGGCTCCAAATATTTTGACTATGTTTTCTCGGATAGAGCAAACGAAATTTTAAAAATGGCATAGGTCTCATTTTTGAACTCTCTGTAATTTTGAAAATCGCAAAAGATACGAATAATGCGAGAAAGTATGTGCATAACTAGTTTCTCAGTTTTCCACAAAGAAGTTCATACGAGACAAAGTGGAGTATTCAGTGGTGATGTTTTATGACCCTCTGATTGAGCCGATTTCTTTATTCTCAAATTTCTTTCGTTCCTTTTCCCTGTGCTTCTATTCTTTTCGTCTGGCCAATGATTTCCGATGCACGTTGCATGACGGACGTTCACTTTTGAGATGTTCCAGGATATTCAAAGCATTATTTCTTTCACAACGCCAGTCCTCCTTCCGAGAGTCTCCTTGTGAACAGAATTTGTAATATGTTTTTGTTGTTATTGTTATTATTATTGATATTGTTGTTGTTATTATTATTATTATTATTATTATTATTATTATTACTGATTAGAACTAATGTTAAAGTTTGAAATAATGAGAAGTTCAAAACCTTTTTAATTAAAAAATCTTCAAAACTCAATTATTTCAGTTTTTTTTTCATGGGTAACTAACGATACGGAAACCGGCGAACTCTGCCTTCTGCGATCTGCGTGCCGTGTGTGGAGAGGAGCAATTATTTCGTACTATTCCACATAACCGCTTTGGCTTCGCCCTCAGGAAACTTCTGTAATTTTTATTACATAATTGGCTAATTTTACGTGATATGCAGGCCCTTATTCTTCTACTGATTATTGCAAATGAATGAAAAATACGACAAAAGTGCCGCAGATCAAAAGCAATCGAGAATCATTACAGTTTCAGAGCTCACTATTCATTGTGCTTCGAAGTCTCTCATTTTTACACCCGCGCAATTTGACTCGCAATCGGAAACACAGGAAGCGAATAGACAATGCTGGTTTATTTTCCGATGATTAGTGCGTAATGTTGGAAGCTTTGGAGTGATTGCTCGGCTGTTTGTGGCTATGGCGCAGCAGGTGGGTAAGGGTGCCGGCGAGGGTAATGGCGCCGTCCTTCCTCGTACACACACACACACACACACACACACACCAACGAAACTCCTAAGGATTCAAAGTGTGAAGTATTCACAAGTTTGTCTGTACAAACTCAGTGATGAATATAAATATTCCTTCAGAATCTTTTAACTTTTTCTAACTCTTGATATATTTGTTAGGAACCAGTTCTTGATGTTGCATGTATATTTTTTATACCACAAATTGAAGCCAATTTATTATGTTTTCTTCATCATTTCCTTCTGACTCTCGACTCTTACGTTATTATT
>BLKR01012865.1:0-15524 GCA_011170035.1 Teleogryllus occipitalis | reverse complement strand
GCTCTTCTTCAGAAGAGACCGCCGGAACTTGTATCTTTTTCTTCGAAAATTGTGGACGACGGCTTACGCATTGCTCTCTTAAGAAGACAACGATTATGAACGTCAGAACCTGCGCACCTTTCTTACAAGCAATGAAAATGTAAGGAATTTTGGAAAAGTATAAAAAACATATCTAAATTTGCATCTCTAGGTCTCAAAGTTTTGTCATCTCTGTAATTTTTTATGAAATTTTTTACAAATTTCCGCCCTTCGTTTACTTTTTACATTCATGGCAGATACGGACAAATACTATTCATCGCATTGATTCTCACTAAAACATAGGTACAAAAAAAGAGGCACGTTTGTAAACATTGACGTGTTATGTGGCCAACAACTAGTATTTGATAGAGAAAATAAGGAAGACGGGAGAAAATTCGAAAAGTCGATTTCATTATTTATGTTAGGCTTGGTCGTTTCGCGTCCAGTGAGTGGGAACGTCGGATCCCGGGCGCCAGCCTTTAGAAGGCCGGACCCCGGGCGCCGTCGCGTCCTGCTCCAGGACTCCCTTGCAGCTCCTCCTCCTCCGCTGAGCAGCTGCGCCGCGACCGCCGCTCCTTGGTGCCTGTCCCAGGCCGGACGATGGAGTAGGCCCCGGGCTCCAGGCCTCGTCTGGACGGTCCTTGGACGCAGGCCCGCGAGCGTTCAGCGCTCAGTGACTGGTCGGGAGATGCGATTTGGAAAAGTTAGATTTGTCCACTGTTTAGAGTGGGAAATATAAGCAGAGAATGTTTGAAAAGATTCTGCAAACTAAACTGTTTAACGTCTTTTCGTGCACTCTTGTCAGGGAAGATTGAGGGAAGATTCTAAAACTTTCAGTATTATGTCAATTATCAATCTCGGCGTAAGGAAATATAAAGAATTCAAGAAATTCTCACTGTTACCTTTGTGTGAAAAAAAGTAAACAACATTCGTACTGATTTTACTCGTCATTCATGCGTGCGCGAATCCGCACTATTTCTCACCTGTTTCCGAACGCTGATGCACGCAGAATGCAATAGCGTGAGGCTTGGAACGCTACCAACCTTGGATAGTTTTTCACTTTCCTTGAAGTGAAAACGCAGGTAGCACTTAGCTTTTTCGCTAGCAAGTTGATCTGCCATGAGACCACCGCTCGCCCTGTGCTCGGCTGCAAATTCTCAAAAAATGCTATCGCCCCGCGTCTTTCCTGGAAAGAGGCGGTTATGAGATCTGCGACAATGCACAACGGTGTGCACGTATTTGGGAGTGGGCCGTGGCGCGCTCTCACGGTCATATTTAGAACCAAATCATAGCCCTTGATGCGAGGAAAGACATTCTTTCACTTTGCGAAGTTATCGGCGGGTTTATAAGGAAAAATAATCTATCTCGGGCGCGCGACGTTTGAAATGTAAACTCTTTGCTGTGAATTCGGCCCTAAGAGTGGTTGTAACTGAGTGTATTCCAAGTACGGCGAAATATTTGAATTCATATTGTCACTCACGTGCCAACACTGACTTATGTTTTGAGAATTTGGACCTATTATCACCTTATGCCGTTCGTGAATTACGAAAGGCAAAAAAGACGTTGCGAAAATATTGCCGAAAAAGGTGTTTCAAATAATGAACGCATGAGTCAAAGCTTCCTTTCGAAATATTCTTGTAACATTGATTTGCTACGTGTGGAGGACGATTCTCACTTCTAAAGTAGTATTTTATACGCCGGAAGCGGTCAGATCATCGTAAAAACCATGAACACGGTGCGCTTATATAGTTTCGTTTAACAGCTTTTTCACTGACTATGACGGCGCAATGAACAATGCTTTAAAAGTAAACAGTAATTCGGTACGATAGATCCCTAGGACTCATTCCCAAGGGAAAGCTCAAGTGCTGACACATGTTGTTTTAACAACATTTTTGTGCTGAATGATCGCCGCACATGGCTTGGCTGCCGGAAGTCACAGAAATTTGGAACGTGAGGGGCTACGCGCCCTTCTTGAGAGGAAGTGACGCTGAGACATGACATACGTTCCTTAGAATAATGTATGTTGGCCGCACAAAGCTTTGCTTCAATAATATATGATTACCGCACAAAACATTCCTCTCTGATGAAGCAGAGATTCGGAACGTCAGACCCCGGGCGCCCTTTTTCAGAAGAAGGGACCCCGGGCGCTGACATACGTTCCTTTGATATTTTTGAAAAGTATGGTTGCCCCACGTGTCTTTGCTCCGAGAAGAGGCAGAGGTTTGATCTTTAGAGCCCGGGCGCTCTTCTTCAGAAGAGACCGCCGGAACTTATATCTTTTTCTTCGAAAATTGTGGACGACGGCTTACGCATTGCTCTCTTAAGAAGACAACGATTATGAACGTCAGAACCTGCGCACCTTTCTTACAAGCAATGAAAATGTAAGGAATTTTGGAAAAGTATACAAAACATATCTAAATTTGCATCTCTAGGTCTCAAAGTTTTGTCATCTCCGTAGTTTTTTATGAAATTTTTTACAATTTTCCGCCCTTCGTTTACTTTTTACATTCATGGCAGATACGGACAAATACTATTCATCGCATTGATTCTCACTAAAACATACGTACAAAAAAGGAGGCACGTTTGTATACATTGACGTGTTATGTGGCCAACAACTAGTATTTGATAGAGAAAGTAAGGAAGACGGGAGAAAATTCGAAAAGTCGATTTCATTATTTATGTTAGGCTTGGTCGTTTCGCGTCCAGTGAGTGGGAACGTCGGATCCCGGGCGCCAGCCTTTAGAAGGCCGGACCCCGGGCGCCGTCGCGTCCTGCTCCAGGACTCCCTTGCAGCTCCTCCTCCTCCGCTGAGCAGCTGCGCCGCGACCGCCGCTCCTTGGTGCCTGTCCCAGGCCGGACGATGGAGTAGGCCCCGGGCTCCAGGCCTCGTCTGGACGGTCCTTGGACGCAGGCCCGCGAGCGTTCAGCGCTCAGTGACTGGTCGGGAGATGCGATTTGGAAAAGACAGATTTGTCCACTGTTTAGTGTGGGAAATATAAGCAGAGAATGTTTGAAAAGATTCTGCAAACTAAACTGTTTAACGTCTTTTCGTGCACTCTTGTCAGGGAAGATTGAGGGAAGATTCTAAAACTTTCAGTATTATGTCAATTATCAATCTCGGCGTAAGGAAATATAAAGAATTCAAGAAATTCTCACTGTTACCTTTGTGTGAAAAAAAGTAAACAACATTCGTACTGATTTTACTCGTCATTCATGCGTGCGCGAATCCGCACTATTTCTCACCTGTTTCCGAACGCTGATGCACGCAGAATGCAATAGCGTGAGGCTTGGAACGCTACCAACCTTGGATAGTTTTTCACTTTCCTTGAAGTGAAAACGCAGGTAGCACTTAGCTTTTTCGCTAGCAAGTTGATCTGCCATGAGACCACCGCTCGCCCTGTGCTCGGCTGCAAATTCTCAAAAAATGCTATCGCCCCGCGTCTTTCCTGGAAAGAGGCGGTTATGAGATCTGCGACAATGCACAACGGTGTGCACGTATTTGGGAGTGGTCCGTGGCGCGCTCTCACGGTCATATTTAGAACCAAATCATAGCCCTTGATGCGAGGAAAGACATTCTTTCACTTTGCGAAGTTATCGGCGGGTTTATAAGGAAAAATAATCTATCTCGGGCGCGCGACGTTTGAAATGTAAACTCTTTGCTGTGAATTCGGCCCTAAGAGTGGTTGTAACTGAGTGTATTCCAAGTACGGCGAAATATTTGAATTCATATTGTCACTCACGTGCCAACACTGACTTATGTTTTGAGAATTTGGACCTATTATCACCTTATGCCGTTCGTGAATTACGAAAGGCAAAAAAGACGTTGCGAAAATATTGCCGAAAAAGGTGTTTCAAATAATGAACGCATGAGTCAAAGCTTCCTTTCGAAATATTCTTGTAACATTGATTTGCTACGTGTGGAGGACGATTCTCACTTCTAAAGTAGTATTTTATACGCCGGAAGCGGTCAGATCATCGTAAAAACCATGAACACGGTGCGCTTATATAGTTTCGTTTAACAGCTTTTTCACTGACTATGAACGGCGCAATGAACAATGCTTTAAAAGTAAACAGTAATTCGGTACGATAGATCCCTAGGACACATTCCCAAGGGAAAGCTCAAGTGCTGACACATGTTGTTTCAAACAACATTTTTGTGCTGAATGATCGCCGCACATGGCTTGGCTGCCGGAAGTCACAGAAATTTGGAACGTGAGGGGCTACGCGCCCTTATTGAGAGGAAGTGACGCTGAGACATGACATACGTTCCTTAGAATAATGTATGTTGGCCGCACAAAGCTTTGCTTCAATAATATATGATTACCGCACAAAGCATTCCTCTCTGATGAAGCAGAGTTTCGGAACGTCAGACCCCGGGCGCCCTTTTTCAGAAGAAGGGACCCCGGGCGCTGACATACGTTCCTTTGATATTTTTGAAAAGTATGGTTGCCCCACGTGTCTTTGCTCCGAGAAGAGGCAGAGGTTTGATCTTTAGAGCCCGGGCGCTCTTCTTCAGAAGAGACCGCCGGAACTTATATCTTTTTCTTCGAAAATTGTGGACGACGGCTTACGCATTGCTCTCTTAAGAAGACAACGATTATGAACGTCAGAACCTGCGCACCTTTCTTACAAGCAATGAAAATGTAAGGAATTTTGGAAAAGTATACAAAACATATCTAAATTTGCATCTCTAGGTCTCAAAGTTTTGTAATCTCCGTAGTTTTTTATGAAATTTTTTACAATTTTCCGCCCTTCGTTTACTTTTTACATTCATGGCAGATACGGACAAATACTATTCATCGCATTGATTCTCACTAAAACATACGTACAAAAAGGGAGGCACGTTTGTATACACTGACGTGTTATGTGGCCAACAACTAGTATTTGATAGAGAAAATAAGGAAGACGGGAGAAAATTCGAAAAGTCGATTTCATTATTTATGTTAGGCTTGGTCGTTTCGCGTCCAGTGAGTGGGAACGTCGGATCCCGGGCGCCAGCCTTTAGAAGGCCGGACCCCGGGCGCCGTCGCGTCCTGCTCCAGGACTCCCTTGCAGCTCCTCCTCCTCCGCTGAGCAGCTGCGCCGCGACCGCCGCTCCTTGGTGCCTGTCCCAGGCCGGACGATGGAGTAGGCCCCGGGCTCCAGGCCTCGTCTGGACGGTCCTTGGACGCAGGCCCGCGAGCGTTCAGCGCTCAGTGACTGGTCGGGAGATGCGATTTGGAAAAGACAGATTTGTCCACTGTTTAGTGTGGGAAATATAAGCAGAGAATGTTTGAAAAGATTCTGCAAACTAAACTGTTTAACGTCTTTTCGTGCACTCTTGTCAGGGAAGATTGAGGGAAGATTCTAAAACTTTCAGTATTATGTCAATTATCAATCTCGGCGTAAGGAAATATAAAGAATTCAAGAAATTCTCACTGTTACCTTTGTGTGAAAAAAAAGTAAACAACATTCGTACTGATTTTACTCGTCATTCATGCGTGCGCGAATCCGCACTATTTCTCACCTGTTTCCGAACGCTGATGCACGCAGAATGCAATAGCGTGAGGCTTGGAACGCTACCAACCTTGGATAGTTTTTCACTTTCCTTGAAGTGAAAACGCAGGTAGCACTTAGCTTTTTCGCTAGCAAGTTGATCTGCCATGAGACCACCGCTCGCCCTGTGCTCGGCTGCAAATTCTCAAAAAATGCTATCGCCCCGCGTCTTTCCTGGAAAGAGGCGGTTATGAGATCTGCGACAATGCACAACGGTGTGCACGTATTTGGGAGTGGTCCGTGGCGCGCTCTCACGGTCATATTTAGAACCAAATCATAGCCCTTGATGCGAGGAAAGACATTCTTTCACTTTGCGAAGTTATCGGCGGGTTTATAAGGAAAAATAATCTATCTCGGGCGCGCGACGTTTGAAATGTAAACTCTTTGCTGTGAATTCGGCCCTAAGAGTGGTTGTAACTGAGTGTATTCCAAGTACGGCGAAATATTTGAATTCATATTGTCACTCACGTGCCAACACTGACTTATGTTTTGAGAATTTGGACCTATTATCACCTTATGCCGTTCGTGAATTACGAAAGGCAAAAAAGACGTTGCGAAAATATTGCCGAAAAAGGTGTTTCAAATAATGAACGCATGAGTCAAAGCTTCCTTTCGAAATATTCTTGTAACATTGATTTGCTACGTGTGGAGGACGATTCTCACTTCTAAAGTAGTATTTTATACGCCGGAAGCGGTCAGATCATCGTAAAAACCATGAACACGGTGCGCTTATATAGTTTCGTTTAACAGCTTTTTCACTGACTATGAACGGCGCAATGAACAATGCTTTAAAAGTAAACAGTAATTCGGTACGATAGATCCCTAGGACACATTCCCAAGGGAAAGCTCAAGTGCTGACACATGTTGTTCAAACAACATTTTTGTGCTGAATGATCGCCGCACATGGCTTGGCTGCCGGAAGTCACAGAAATTTGGAACGTGAGGGGCTACGCGCCCTTCTTGAGAGGAAGTGACGCTGAGACATGACATACGTTCCTTAGAATAATGTATGTTGGCCGCACAAAGCTTTGCTTCAATAATATATGATTACCGCACAAAGCATTCCTCTCTGAGGAAGCAGAGTTTCGGAACGTCAGACCCCGGGCGCCCCTCTTCAGAAGAAGGGACCCCGGGCGCTGACATACGTTCCTTTGATATTTTTGAAAAGTATGGTTGCCCCACGTGTCTTTGCTCCGAGAAGAGGCAGAGGTTTGATCTTTAGAGCAAGAGCGCTCTTCTTCAGAAGAGACCGCCGGAACTTGTATCTTTTTCTTCGAAAATTGTGGACGACGGCTTACGCATTGCTCTCTTAAGAAGACAACGATTATGAACGTCAGAACCTGCGCACCTTTCTTACAAGCAATGAAAATGTAAGGAATTTTGGAAAAGTATAAAAAACATATCTAAATTTGCATCTCTAGGTCTCAAAGTTTTGTCATCTCTGTAATTTTTTATGAAATTTTTTACAAATTTCCGCCCTTCGTTTACTTTTTACATTCATGGCAGATACGGACAAATACTATTCATCGCATTGATTCTCACTAAAACATAGGTACAAAAAAAGAGGCACGTTTGTAAACATTGACGTGTTATGTGGCAAACAACTAGTATTTGATAGAGAAAATAAGGAAGACGGGAGAAAATTCGAAAAGTCGATTTCATTATTTATGTTAGGCTTGGTCGTTTCGCGTCCAGTGAGTGGGAACGTCGGATCCCGGGCGCCAGCCTTTAGAAGGCCGGACCCCGGGCGCCGTCGCGTCCTGCTCCAGGACTCCCTTGCAGCTCCTCCTCCTCCGCTGAGCAGCTGCGCCGCGACCGCCGCTCCTTGGTGCCTGTCCCAGGCCGGACGATGGAGTAGGCCCCGGGCTCCAGGCCTCGTCTGGACGGTCCTTGGACGCAGGCCCGCGAGCGTTCAGCGCTCAGTGACTGGTCGGGAGATGCGATTTGGAAAAGACAGATTTGTCCACTGTTTAGTGTGGGAAATATAAGCAGAGAATGTTTGAAAAGATTCTGCAAACTAAACTGTTTAACGTCTTTTCGTGCACTCTTGTCAGGGAAGATTGAGGGAAGATTCTAAAACTTTCAGTATTATGTCAATTATCAATCTCGGCGTAAGGAAATATAAAGAATTCAAGAAATTCTCACTGTTACCTTTGTGTGAAAAAAAAGTAAACAACATTCGTACTGATTTTACTCGTCATTCATGCGTGCGCGAATCCGCACTATTTCTCACCTGTTTCCGAACGCTGATGCACGCAGAATGCAATAGCGTGAGGCTTGGAACGCTACCAACCTTGGATAGTTTTTCACTTTCCTTGAAGTGAAAACGCAGGTAGCACTTAGCTTTTTCGCTAGCAAGTTGATCTGCCATGAGACCACCGCTCGCCCTGTGCTCGGCTGCAAATTCTCAAAAAATGCTATCGCCCCGCGTCTTTCCTGGAAAGAGGCGGTTATGAGATCTGCGACAATGCACAACGGTGTGCACGTATTTGGGAGTGGGCCGTGGCGCGCTCTCACGGTCATATTTAGAACCAAATCATAGCCCTTGATGCGAGGAAAGACATTCTTTCACTTTGCGAAGTTATCGGCGGGTTTATAAGGAAAAATAATCTATCTCGGGCGCGCGACGTTTGAAATGTAAACTCTTTGCTGTGAATTCGGCCCTAAGAGTGGTTGTAACTGAGTGTATTCCAAGTACGGCGAAATATTTGAATTCATATTGTCACTCACGTGCCAACACTGACTTATGTTTTGAGAATTTGGACCTATTATCACCTTATGCCGTTCGTGAATTACGAAAGGCAAAAAAGACGTTGCGAAAATATTGCCGAAAAAGGTGTTTCAAATAATGAACGCATGAGTCAAAGCTTCCTTTCGAAATATTCTTGTAACATTGATTTGCTACGTGTGGAGGACGATTCTCACTTCTAAAGTAGTATTTTATACGCCGGAAGCGGTCAGATCATCGTAAAAACCATGAACACGGTGCGCTTATATAGTTTCGTTTAACAGCTTTTTCACTGACTATGAACGGCGCAATGAACAATGCTTTAAAAGTAAACAGTAATTCGGTACGATAGATCCCTAGGACACATTCCCAAGGGAAAGCTCAAGTGCTGACACATGTTGTTCAAACAACATTTTTGTGCTGAATGATCGCCGCACATGGCTTGGCTGCCGGAAGTCACAGAAATTTGGAACGTGAGGGGCTACGCGCCCTTCTTGAGAGGAAGTGACGCTGAGACATGACATACGTTCCTTAGAATAATGTATGTTGGCCGCACAAAGCTTTGCTTCAATAATATATGATTACCGCACAAAGCATTCCTCTCTGAGGAAGCAGAGATTCGGAACGTCAGACCCCGGGCGCCCCTCTTCAGAAGAAGGGACCCCGGGCGCTGACATACGTTCCTTTGATATTTTTGAAAAGTATGGTTGCCCCACGTGTCTTTGCTCCGAGAAGAGGCAGAGGTTTGATCTTTAGAGCCCGTTCGCTCTTCTTCAGAAGAGACCGCCGGAACTTATATCTTTTTCTTCGAAAATTGTGGACGACGGCTTACGCATTGCTCTCTTAAGAAGACAACGATTATGAACGTCAGAACCTGCGCACCTTTCTTACAAGCAATGAAAATGTAAGGAATTTTGGAAAAGTATAAAAAACATATCTAAATTTGCATCTCTAGGTCTCAAAGTTTTGTCATCTCCGTAGTTTTTTATGAAATTTTTTACAATTTTCCGCCCTTCGTTTACTTTTTACATTCATGGCAGATACGGACAAATACTATTCATCGCATTGATTCTCACTAAAACATACGTACAAAAAAGGAGGCACGTTTGTATACATTGACGTGTTATGTGGCCAACAACTAGTATTTGATAGAGAAAATAAGGAAGACGGGAGAAAATTCGAAAAGTCGATTTCATTATTTATGTTAGGCTTGGTCGTTTCGCGTCCAGTGAGTGGGAACGTCGGATCCCGGGCGCCAGCCTTTAGAAGGCCGGACCCCGGGCGCCGTCGCGTCCTGCTCCAGGACTCCCTTGCAGCTCCTCCTCCTCCGCTGAGCAGCTGCGCCGCGACCGCCGCTCCTTGGTGCCTGTCCCAGGCCGGACGATGGAGTAGGCCCCGGGCTCCAGGCCTCGTCTGGACGGTCCTTGGACGCAGGCCCGCGAGCGTTCAGCGCTCAGTGACTGGTCGGGAGATGCGATTTGGAAAAGACAGATTTGTCCACTGTTTAGTGTGGGAAATATAAGCAGAGAATGTTTGAAAAGATTCTGCAAACTAAACTGTTTAACGTCTTTTCGTGCACTCTTGTCAGGGAAGATTGAGGGAAGATTCTAAAACTTTCAGTATTATGTCAATTATCAATCTCGGCGTAAGGAAATATAAAGAATTCAAGAAATTCTCACTGTTACCTTTGTGTGAAAAAAAAGTAAACAACATTCGTACTGATTTTACTCGTCATTCATGCGTGCGCGAATCCGCACTATTTCTCACCTGTTTCCGAACGCTGATGCACGCAGAATGCAATAGCGTGAGGCTTGGAACGCTACCAACCTTGGATAGTTTTTCACTTTCCTTGAAGTGAAAACGCAGGTAGCACTTAGCTTTTTCGCTAGCAAGTTGATCTGCCATGAGACCACCGCTCGCCCTGTGCTCGGCTGCAAATTCTCAAAAAATGCTATCGCCCCGCGTCTTTCCTGGAAAGAGGCGGTTATGAGATCTGCGACAATGCACAACGGTGTGCACGTATTTGGGAGTGGTCCGTGGCGCGCTCTCACGGTCATATTTAGAACCAAATCATAGCCCTTGATGCGAGGAAAGACATTCTTTCACTTTGCGAAGTTATCGGCGGGTTTATAAGGAAAAATAATCTATCTCGGGCGCGCGACGTTTGAAATGTAAACTCTTTGCTGTGAATTCGGCCCTAAGAGTGGTTGTAACTGAGTGTATTCCAAGTACGGCGAAATATTTGAATTCATATTGTCACTCACGTGCCAACACTGACTTATGTTTTGAGAATTTGGACCTATTATCACCTTATGCCGTTCGTGAATTACGAAAGGCAAAAAAGACGTTGCGAAAATATTGCCGAAAAAGGTGTTTCAAATAATGAACGCATGAGTCAAAGCTTCCTTTCGAAATATTCTTGTAACATTGATTTGCTACGTGTGGAGGACGATTCTCACTTCTAAAGTAGTATTTTATACGCCGGAAGCGGTCAGATCATCGTAAAAACCATGAACACGGTGCGCTTATATAGTTTCGTTTAACAGCTTTTTCACTGACTATGACGGCGCAATGAACAATGCTTTAAAAGTAAACAGTAATTCGGTACGATAGATCCCTAGGACTCATTCCCAAGGGAAAGCTCAAGTGCTGACACATGTTGTTTTAACAACATTTTTGTGCTGAATGATCGCCGCACATGGCTTGGCTGCCGGAAGTCACAGAAATTTGGAACGTGAGGGGCTACGCGCCCTTCTTGAGAGGAAGTGACGCTGAGACATGACATACGTTCCTTAGAATAATGTATGTTGGCCGCACAAAGCTTTGCTTCAATAATATATGATTACCGCACAAAGCATTCCTCTCTGAGGAAGCAGAGATTCGGAACGTCAGACCCCGGGCGCCCCTCTTCAGAAGAAGGGACCCCGGGCGCTGACATACGTTCCTTTGATATTTTTGAAAAGTATGGTTGCCCCACGTGTCTTTGCTCCGAGAAGAGGCAGAGGTTTGATCTTTAGAGCCCGGGCGCTCTTCTTCAGAAGAGACCGCCGGAACTTATATCTTTTTCTTCGAAAATTGTGGACGACGGCTTACGCATTGCTCTCTTAAGAAGACAACGATTATGAACGTCAGAACCTGCGCACCTTTCTTACAAGCAATGAAAATGTAAGGAATTTTGGAAAAGTATACAAAACATATCTAAATTTGCATCTCTAGGTCTCAAAGTTTTGTCATCTCCGTAGTTTTTTATGAAATTTTTTACAATTTTCCGCCCTTCGTTTACTTTTTACATTCATGGCAGATACGGACAAATACTATTCATCGCATTGATTCTCACTAAAACATACGTACAAAAAAGGAGGCACGTTTGTATACATTGACGTGTTATGTGGCCAACAACTAGTATTTGATAGAGAAAATAAGGAAGACGGGAGAAAATTCGAAAAGTCGATTTCATTATTTATGTTAGGCTTGGTCGTTTCGCGTCCAGTGAGTGGGAACGTCGGATCCCGGGCGCCAGCCTTTAGAAGGCCGGACCCCGGGCGCCGTCGCGTCCTGCTCCAGGACTCCCTTGCAGCTCCTCCTCCTCCGCTGAGCAGCTGCGCCGCGACCGCCGCTCCTTGGTGCCTGTCCCAGGCCGGACGATGGAGTAGGCCCCGGGCTCCAGGCCTCGTCTGGACGGTCCTTGGACGCAGGCCCGCGAGCGTTCAGCGCTCAGTGACTGGTCGGGAGATGCGATTTGGAAAAGACAGATTTGTCCACTGTTTAGTGTGGGAAATATAAGCAGAGAATGTTTGAAAAGATTCTGCAAACTAAACTGTTTAACGTCTTTTCGTGCACTCTTGTCAGGGAAGATTGAGGGAAGATTCTAAAACTTTCAGTATTATGTCAATTATCAATCTCGGCGTAAGGAAATATAAAGAATTCAAGAAATTCTCACTGTTACCTTTGTGTGAAAAAAAAGTAAACAACATTCGTACTGATTTTACTCGTCATTCATGCGTGCGCGAATCCGCACTATTTCTCACCTGTTTCCGAACGCTGATGCACGCAGAATGCAATAGCGTGAGGCTTGGAACGCTACCAACCTTGGATAGTTTTTCACTTTCCTTGAAGTGAAAACGCAGGTAGCACTTAGCTTTTTCGCTAGCAAGTTGATCTGCCATGAGACCACCGCTCGCCCTGTGCTCGGCTGCAAATTCTCAAAAAATGCTATCGCCCCGCGTCTTTCCTGGAAAGAGGCGGTTATGAGATCTGCGACAATGCACAACGGTGTGCACGTATTTGGGAGTGGTCCGTGGCGCGCTCTCACGGTCATATTTAGAACCAAATCATAGCCCTTGATGCGAGGAAAGACATTCTTTCACTTTGCGAAGTTATCGGCGGGTTTATAAGGAAAAATAATCTATCTCGGGCGCGCGACGTTTGAAATGTAAACTCTTTGCTGTGAATTCGGCCCTAAGAGTGGTTGTAACTGAGTGTATTCCAAGTACGGCGAAATATTTGAATTCATATTGTCACTCACGTGCCAACACTGACTTATGTTTTGAGAATTTGGACCTATTATCACCTTATGCCGTTCGTGAATTACGAAAGGCAAAAAAGACGTTGCGAAAATATTGCCGAAAAAGGTGTTTCAAATAATGAACGCATGAGTCAAAGCTTCCTTTCGAAATATTCTTGTAACATTGATTTGCTACGTGTGGAGGACGATTCTCACTTCTAAAGTAGTATTTTATACGCCGGAAGCGGTCAGATCATCGTAAAAACCATGAACACGGTGCGCTTATATAGTTTCGTTTAACAGCTTTTTCACTGACTATGAACGGCGCAATGAACAATGCTTTAAAAGTAAACAGTAATTCGGTACGATAGATCCCTAGGACACATTCCCAAGGGAAAGCTCAAGTGCTGACACATGTTGTTTAAACAACATTTTGTGCTGAATGATCGCCGCACATGGCTTGGCTGCCGGAAGTCACAGAAATTTGGAACGTGAGGGGCTACGCGCCCTTATTGAGAGGAAGTGACGCTGAGACATGACATACGTTCCTTAGAATAATGTATGTTGGCCGCACAAAGCTTTGCTTCAATAATATATGATTACCGCACAAAGCATTCCTCTCTGATGAAGCAGAGTTTCGGAACGTCAGACCCCGGGCGCCCTTTTTCAGAAGAAGGGACCCCGGGCGCTGACATACGTTCCTTTGATATTTTTGAAAAGTATGGTTGCCCCACGTGTCTTTGCTCCGAGAAGAGGCAGAGGTTTGATCTTTAGAGCCCGGGCGCTCTTCTTCAGAAGAGACCGCCGGAACTTATATCTTTTTCTTCGAAAATTGTGGACGACGGCTTACGCATTGCTCTCTTAAGAAGACAACGATTATGAACGTCAGAACCTGCGCACCTTTCTTACAAGCAATGAAAATGTAAGGAATTTTGGAAAAGTATAAAAAACATATCTAAATTCGCATCTCTAGGTCTCAAAGTTTTGTCATCTCCGTAGTTTTTTATGAAATTTTTTACAATTTTCCGCCCTTCGTTTACTTTTTACATTCATGGCAGATACGGACAAATACTATTCATCGCATTGATTCTCACTAAAACATACGTACAAAAAGGGAGGCACGTTTGTATACATTGACGTGTTATGTGGCCAACAACTAGTATTTGATAGAGAAAGTAAGGAAGACGGGAGAAAATTCGAAAAGTCGATTTCATTATTTATGTTAGGCTTGGTCGTTTCGCGTCCAGTGAGTGGGAACGTCGGATCCCGGGCGCCAGCCTTTAGAAGGCCGGACCCCGGGCGCCGTCGCGTCCTGCTCCAGGACTCCCTTGCAGCTCCTCCTCCTCCGCTGAGCAGCTGCGCCGCGACCGCCGCTCCTTGGTGCCTGTCCCAGGCCGGACGATGGAGTAGGCCCCGGGCTCCAGGCCTCGTCTGGACGGTCCTTGGACGCAGGCCCGCGAGCGTTCTGCGCTCAGTGACTGGTCGGGAGATGCGATTTGGAAAAGACAGATTTGTCCACTGTTTAGTGTGGGAAATATAAGCAGAGAATGTTTGAAAAGATTCTGCAAACTAAACTGTTTAACGTCTTTTCGTGCACTCTTGTCAGGGAAGATTGAGGGAAGATTCTAAAACTTTCAGTATTATGTCAATTATCAATCTCGGCGTAAGGAAATATAAAGAATTCAAGAAATTCTCACTGTTACCTTTGTGTGAAAAAAAGTAAACAACATTCGTACTGATTTTACTCGTCATTCATGCGTGCGCGAATCCGCACTATTTCTCACCTGTTTCCGAACGCTGATGCACGCAGAATGCAATAGCGTGAGGCTTGGAACGCTACCAACCTTGGATAGTTTTTCACTTTCCTTGAAGTGAAAACGCAGGTAGCACTTAGCTTTTTCGCTAGCAAGTTGATCTGCCATGAGACCACCGCTCGCCCTGTGCTCGGCTGCAAATTCTCAAAAAATGCTATCGCCCCGCGTCTTTCCTGGAAAGAGGCGGTTATGAGATCTGCGACAATGCACAACGGTGTGCACGTATTTGGGAGTGGTCCGTGGCGCGCTCTCACGGTCATATTTAGAAGCAAATCATAGCCCTTGATGCGAGGAAAGACATTCTTTCACTTTGCGAAGTTATCGGCGGGTTTATAAGGAAAAATAATCTATCTCGGGCGCGCGACGTTTGAAATGTAAACTCTTTGCTGTGAATTCGGCCCTAAGAGTGGTTGTAACTGAGTGTATTCCAAGTACGGCGAAATATTTGAATTCATATTGTCACTCACGTGCCAACACTGACTTATGTTTTGAGAATTTGGACCTATTATCACCTTATGCCGTTCGTGAATTACGAAAGGCAAAAAAGACGTTGCGAAAATATTGCCGAAAAAGGTGTTTCAAATAATGAACGCATGAGTCAAAGCTTCCTTTCGAAATATTCTTGTAACATTGATTTGCTACGTGTGGAGGACGATTCTCACTTCTAAAGTAGTATTTTATACGCCGGAAGCGGTCAGATCATCGTAAAAACCATGAACACGGTGCGCTTATATAGTTTCGTTTAACAGCTTTTTCACTGACTATGAACGGCGCAATGAACAATGCTTTAAAAGTAAACAGTAATTCGGTACGATAGATCCCTAGGACTCATTCCCAAGGGAAAGCTCAAGTGCTGACACATGTTGTTTCAACAACATTTTTGTGCTGAATGATCGCTGCACATGGCTTGGCTACCGGAAGTCAC
>BLKR01012864.1:0-15524 GCA_011170035.1 Teleogryllus occipitalis | reverse complement strand
GAATTCAGTCGCTGTCTGGAGGAGAATTCTAGCGGCTTGTTGCTCTGATCGGTAGTTTTCCGTGGTTTCTCCGATCAACACCATGCGAATGCCGGAGCAGTACCCTAACAAGCGGACCACGGACCGCTCGCGATCTTTCCTCGCCCTTCCTTCTCCTATCCTCACCCCTTACACGCACACTCACTACACAAACACAGATGCCGGGAGACGGGTCGGGAGCTTAGAACTTGTCCTGGCTGGGGCGGTGCCCCGCTGGTGGAAGAGTCCTGGTTAGGGAAAACACCGCTAAGTAGGTCGGCGCTGGATCTCACCGTCCAGTGGGGAAAGATCACCGCTACCTACCGAGGAAAAACATTCACTACAATTACGGTACCAATGGCCTCAGTAGTTGACGCGCCCGAAAGCACTAACAATCAATCAATCAATCAATCAATCAATCAATCAATCAATCAATCCATTCCATGTTCAGCGCTGCGCGATCTCTGATCTAGGTTCCCCACTCTCCAGTACCGAACTCCCTTCCCCATTGCCCGCAACTGTTACTACGTCGCTTCCACGTTGGGCCGCTGCAAATATTACCCGTGACCTCCATACATATTTGGTACGTTATGGTATGCAATTGGAATATCCAAGACCGGGAGGTTCAGCGATGCGACTGTTTGGTTGCTCATCGAACTTGGTCAACACTAGCTAAGCTCTGAGATCGACCGTCGCATCCTGCAAGATAAATTGAGAAGCTGACTTCTCTGATCGACCCTTTCCGTCATGTCCTCCGATTAATGCAAGGCGGATGCAGAAGCAGAGCCGTAAACAAAAATTAAATTTATCAAAATATTTAATATTATTGACATGCAAATGAAATGTAAAAAATCGAATATACATTGAAGCAGTACGATACAGCATTGACTTGGCATTCCCAATATATTGTTAAATTTAATCATTGTCGAATGGGAACATTAAAAGCAAAATCTAGTCAAATTTAATTAATTTTTGTTAAAAAATTTATTTTAATCGACCTTCTTACATCTTCCCTGTAATTAGCCTTCTCCATCGCCTCTGCCATCACCTCCGCCATTGCCTCCGCCATCACCTCTGCCATCACCTCCGTCATTACCTTTGCGATCACCTCCGCCATCGCCTCTACCATCGCGTCCGCCATCGCCTCCGCTATTACCTCCGCCATCGCCTCCGCCATCGCCTCTGCCATCGTCTCTGCCATCGCCTCTGCCAACGCCTCTGCCATCGCCTTTGCTATCGCCTCTGCCATTGCCTCTGCCATCGCCTCTGCCATCGCCTCTGCCATCGCCATCGCTATATCCTCCGCCATCGCCATCGCCTCCGCCATCGCCTCCGCCATCGCCTCCGCCATCGCCTCCGCCATCGCCTCCGCCATCGCCTCTGCCATCGCCTCTGCCATCGCCTCTGCCATCGCCTCTGCCATCGCCTCTGCCAACGCCTCTGCCATCGCCTCTGCCATCGCCTTTGCTATCGCCTCTGCCATTGCCTCTGCCATCGCCTCTGCCATCGCCTCTGCCATCGCCTCTGCCATCGCCTCTGCCATCGCCTCTGCTATCGCCTCTTCCATCGCCTCTGTCATCGCCTCTGCCATCGCCTCTGCCATCGCCTCTGCCATCGCCTCCGCCATCGTCTTCGTCATCGCCTTTCTCATCGCCTCCATTACCGCCATCGACCCCGCCATCGACCTCGCCATCGCCCCGTCATCGTCTCCGCCGTCGTCTCCACGATCGCCTCCACCACCGCCTCTGCCATCCTCTCTGCCATCGTCGCAGTCATCGCCTCTGCCGTCGCCACCGCAGCCGCCGCAGGGGCCCCCGCATTCCTGACGATCCCCAGCGCCCGCTCGATGCTCATCTCCTGGCCGCGCGTCGGCCCTCGATCAGGGATGACGGGATTCTGAGTAACGGTTCGGCTCCAATTTCCCCGTCGTCAGCCGAGCGCCCTGCGCCCATCGACGAGGCGAGAGGCGCGGTTGGAGGGGGAGAGGCGGCGTCACTTTCGGGTGATGAACCGCTCTTGGCGGGACGGGCAAACGACGACGGCGGAGTGGAGAGCGGACTAAAAGGCCCGCAGAGGTGAGCAGGGGAAAACGACGGAGGAAAAGTTCCGAAGATAAACGAAAGAAATGAAAAAATGTTGAAATGATGAATGAAATGATTTCTATGTGCGTAAGTGCAAGAAGTAAAATTGCATAGGGGTATTTAAATAAACTGTCAGAATATTTAGAGAGAATAATTTTATCAGTTTTGTTTATTTGTTTTTTCGTAAAGTATTGAGTTCAGTCACGCCCGTCGGCTTGGAAAGTAGTGTAAGAATCTAGATCACTTAATAATTATAATAATAGTAATAGCAATAGCGCGTATAACATTCCGTATAAAGCAAGGGCCTCCTACTTTTCAGTAGGGTGATTAAAGATTAATCTACGTTAATATTAATTGAACTTAACCTTTGAGAGTTTTTTTCTTAAAAACTTAAAACAAAACACAACACACAGACTCTCATTACTTGAATGGAGCTCTCTAAAATAGCAATCATCTAAAAAGTATTGTCATCTAAGAAATAACGAGAAGGGAAGAGTGTGATGCCAAGCATTACGCTACCGTGACGAGGGTCCATATGCAGACACTATTTTTTCTCTGCCTTTGTATTCTACCGTTAAGTTCAGAGCTAATGTCCAAGACGCCCGTGACTTTCCAGCATCCGTGTCCTTCAGCCTCGGACAAAACTTCTCTGTAATAGTGAAACTCCACACAAACATGCAAATATTTTGATATATCAGTACATGTAGATATCCTCAAAACATAAAAAAATATGTTCAATGCATTAATTGCGGATTTTATTTTGAAAAAAGTATTGTTAAATGTTGTATGCTTTTTCTCTACTTGTGCGCGAGTACTTTTTGCCAAGTAGTTAAAGCAAATGGACAAATTTAACATGTATGCAATGTGCTGTATTAAAAGTGGTGTTTCAGCACATACGTGTTGAGTTATGTGAGGTAATTTAGCCTTGCAAAATAAATTGACAATTAGATATTACCAGTTTGACTCATTTCGGATTTCCAAGTCAACGGCGAGGCTCCGACCTCCGCAATTAACATCCTTGAGTTCAGCCAACGCAAAATGTGCAACTCATTTTACACTACAATATATATAGTGATTATCTTGGCTCACTTTAATCGAGTACCTGCTACAAAAGTATATCTCCTTAATTAAATCCGCAATTCAACATGTGTTCTTTTGATGCATTTACATTAGCTGCATGTCGAAAAAGCGGGTCTGCTTGAAGACCAATCCCCCGCGACGCAGTTTGCCCACTGTGGGCTTAGCAGTGAGACGCATTTAACGCGCAGAGGGCAGCGGAGCGGAGTGGCCCGGAGGAAGCCGGAGGAGGGGAGGGGGATGGTTCCGGCGGGGCATCCTTCTCCGGGCCGGGCCGCGCCGCCGAGGTCGATATGTTTTTCCCGGAGGCGGTGGGACGCCGCCAGCTGGCCCGGAGCTGCCTCCGGCGAGGACGAGATCCGGGGGCGGGCACCTCCTCCCAGGTAAGAGCCCACTCCCCCGCTCGCTTCCGCGCCCGAGAGTGCAGCCCCGCCCCCCTCCCAAGCCTCCACGCCACGCGCCCCCTCGGAAAACATGTTTGCTCCCCGCCACGTGCCGCCGTTCGCTGCCGACGGTGGTGTGCTCGCTGTTGCCACGTGCGTATGCACCGTACACGTGGGTTTCGTTAGTTGGTTGTTTGTTTGTTTGTTAGTAATTCCGGGCGCGTCAACAGCTTAGATCATTCGTCCCGTAAGTGTAGTGTATGTTTTTCTCGGGAGATTATAGTGATCTTTCCCCCCTGGATGGCGAGATCCGGCGCCGACCTACCGTCGGCTAGCGGGGTTTCCCCCTATCCAGGACTCTCCCACTAGCGGGGCACCGCCCCAGTCGAGACAATATCTAAGCTTCCGACCGGTCTCCCGGAATATGTGGTAATATGTTGTTAGTGTATGCATGTGCATGTTAGTGTAAGTGTGTGAGTAAGGGAAGAGGAAGGAAAGATCGCGCGCGGTCCGTGGCTCGTTTGTTAGGGTACTGCTCCGGCATTCACCTGGTGTTGATCGGAGAAATCACGGAAAACAACCGATCAGGGCAGCCGGCCGCTAGAATTTTCCTCTAAACAGAGACTGAATTCAACCAAGTTTCGGTATCGTTCGTTCTCGATAATGGCAGTGTCGGAACTGGGATTATCGGAACCAGCAGTATCGTTCCGCCTGGTCTCCCCGCCGAAAACCAACGGAACCGAGGGTGATTTTGTCCGGCTCTAGTTATTACGATATTAGCATGAAATACAGTAAAATATTCCATTGCAGATTCGCGATGTTTCGAAGAGTGTCGATAATTGTGAAATATACATACAACTGCGATTTAAAGATTAGGTTCAAATCTTGTCCCTGATAGATATACAAGCGTCGAGGAAATACACGTTCTTCTAAAGCCCTAAAAGTGTTTTTCGAACAAAATCTCCCATCAAACTCAGCTTTGAGTACATATTTTCTTAGAAGACAGTAAATTGAAGTAATAAATACAATAATTAATGCACTTATTTTCATCTATTTAGTTTTATTACGTTTTCAGAAGCAATATTATGTATTACAGTTCTATGATTTTTTACGAAATTATTCAGTAAACATATTCCGAAAGTAAACGTATCTTGTAACATTATATCCACATTCTTCTTTTTTTGCAAGTCCTGTCTGTATTCTTATGTATATTTCCTCAGTTCCTGAATTCTTTTTGTCAATGAAACCGTATTGAAGTACCATATTCTTAAAACTTTTTATCAACACTTAATAACAAATAAAATTACATTTTCTGTGTCATTTTCTATGATATGTTAATTAAGCTATGTAAATTCCGACAACAAAAAATTACAAAAAAAACTCCTACATGCATTGTGAGTAACATCTCTATTTCATTCTAAAATTCATTCCACTGCACTAAAAAATTAAATCGATGTTTTATATCTGTTTTTTAGATGAAAATGTTAACTACCCAGTTGAAACTCAGGAAAAATATTTTTGCACTCCAGTTGTTTTGGAATGAAGATAAAATATTAGTAAATATGTTTTTTGAATCTCGTGTGGCTTTAAATTCGTTATTTTGCTTGTTGTGAATTCCATCGACATTTACCAACTAATTACTTCGGTAGAAAAACATTGTCCACATATTGAATAACGGCAACAAATTCAACAATATTTTCATAATAAAATATGTTAACGTATCGATATGTATACCAAATGAATCTGAATTACACAACTATTGTTTAAGATGCGATACTGTGTTCTTGACTGTTATAGTTACTATTGGTCGCATTTCGATCTTTCCATAGAACAAGCATTGTCTTCCTTTATTTTTTCTCTTCATTTTTTCTATTCAAACTCGAATGAAAAGTTAGCATGAAACAATTATTAAACGCTCGAAGTAGTAAAAGATGTTAATTGATAAGAATCTCCATATTTGTTTTCTATCCAGAAGAATTGTGAAAACGGTTATTATTTTGAAAACCAAAAAAGCTCAATTTGTTCATTGCATAACAATACCAGAGAGTAGAAAAATGTAATTGGACATGCAAAAAACTACAGACTAACAAGGAGATATTCCTTTGTTCAAAATGGTGGAAATCATTTGAATAATCACATTTCTGTACTCTAAAAATGTAATTTAATAATATGACTAGACTAGGGATTTCCAACCGCTTTCTTGTATCGACTGCTTTCAAGAAAGGGTTGCTTTATCAACCCCCTATATTTTTCTTTTATAATACACAGTGTACAACTTATTCATAACCCAAACAATTGCACTAAAATGACTTGTATAACATTTAAAAAAGTAACGTGGACCAAAATTTATAAAAACGGTTTATTAGATTTTTGTAGCTTAATGTCGGTAAAAATTAATTAATTTTGTTTTAATCAATTGATCGTTAATATAACGATTATTCCTCGGCATATATTACGTTGACATATGACTACTTGATCATAACTGACTCCCTTTAAACTATCATCGACATCCATGTAGGTCAATGACCACTCCTTCGGAAACCCCTGGTCTAAACATTCCTATATTTTATGAATTAGAAGTACTTAACTATTTCAAAAAAACTGTTAACATGTAAACAAACAAGTTGAGCAGCGGACTCTAATTTCCGCCATGGTCAGTATCGACCCCCCTCCGCTGGCAAAGCCAATATTTTTAGTTCCCTTGCGACTCTTAAAAATTTAGGAGCGGACAATAACTATATTCGAAATCACTCATGGTCACCTGCGCTTTTTCTTTTTCATGTTTCTTAAAGCTTTCTTACATCACAAGATATTCAGACCAAAATATATGCAGTATGTGGAGTTTTCTTTCTAGATTTACGATTCTCACAATGACGTATTAAAGGTGAAAGCTAGCATCGTTTGCCAGGTTGGAACGCGGGATCCGGGGCGAGGACTAGGCCCAGGCGTAATATCTCAGCTCTACCTCTAGAACGTCGCCAAGAGGCAGATGCGCGGCGGAAGTTCCCGGGGAAGACGAAAAGGAAGAAAAAGGAGCGGAGTCACTGTTCGCAGACGGAGCGCGTCATCTAGGGGAAGCCGAGTAGCAAGGGAAAGCGGCGCTGTGCGGCGCACGGTGTCGACCTAGGCCGCCCTACCCCCGGTCGTCTTTCCTATCCTCCATCGTCTCCCATGTCCTCCGCCGTCTTCCGCGCTCCCTTCCCTCCCCTCTCCGCCTCGCCCCCCTCCACCTCCGCCACCACACTACCCTCTCCCCCTCACTCCACTTGCAACCGTCACTCCTCACTCCCTTCACCCATCGAACCCAACGCTACTCTCACACCCCTCTCAAACCTCTCGCCCACTCGCCTCCTCGCTCCCACACCTCCCTCGCCACCCCTACCCTCCTATCCCCTCTTATCTCCCTCGCCCCCTCGCTATCCTCACTCCCCCTCCCCTCCCAACCTCCTCACTCCCTCATATCCCTCACCCCCTCGCTTCTCGCCCTCCTGTCCCCCACGCCCCCCCTCGTTCCCACGCCCCCTCGCTCCTCACTCTCTTCGCCTCCACGCCCCCTCACCCCCTCACCCTTCCTTTTAACCTCGACCCCTTGCTCCTCGCCCTCCTCACCCCCTTAGCCCCTCGCCCCTCCCCGCCCTCAGCCCCTCGCCTCCTGCCTCCCCTGCTGCCCCCTTTCGCCCCTCGCCTCTCTCGCCCCCTTCCCCCTCGCCCCCGCCCCCTGCCCCCGCCCCCTGCCCTCGCCCCTGCCCTCGCTCCCTCGGCTCCTTCCCTCAGGTCTCTCGCCCCTCTCCTGCCCCTGCCCTCGGCCCTGCCCCTGCCCCCTCGCCCCCTCGCCCCTGCCCTCGCCCTCGCGGCCCCCTGCTCCCCCTCGCCTCCCGCCCCCTCGGCCCCCCCGCCCCCTCGCCCCCCGCCCCTGCTGCCCCCGCCCCCCGCCCCCTCTGCCCCTGCCCCCTCGCCCGCCCCCCGCCCTGCCTCTGCCCCCTGGCCCCTGTGCCCTCGCCCCCTGCCCTCGCCCCCTCGCCCCTGCCCTTCTGCCCCCCGCCCTCGCCCCCGCCCTCGCCCCCGCCCCCTGCCCCTGCTCCCTGCCCTCAGCCCCCCGCCCTGCCCCCCTGCCCTCGCTCCTCTCGCGGCCCCCTCTGCCCTCTGGGCCCTCTCGCCAGCCCCTGCCCCCCTCAGTGCCCCCGCTGCCCCCCGCCTCCCCTCGCCCCCTCGCGCCCCTCGCCCTCTGCCCCCTGCCCCCTCTGCCCCCTGCCCCCTCGCCCCTCAGCTCCCTCGCTCCCTCGCCCCCCTTCGCCCCCTCGCCCCCTGCCCCCTGCCCCCGCTCCCCGCCCTCGCCCCCGCCTCTCGCCCCCTCGCCCCCTCGCTCCCTGCCCCCCGCGCCCCTCGTCCCGCACCTCCTTCATCCTCCTGGCCATCTTACTTCCCATGGCTCCTCTCCTCCCCACTCCCCTCGCCTCAACTACTCTCCACCATGCCCCCTCACCACCCTCACCTGCCTCGCCGCCGCGCCCCACCCTTCGCACCTCGCCCGAGACGGAAGCCTCTAATCCGCAGCTCGCGCTGAGCTCCTGCGTAAATCTTGGAACCTTCCGCCACCTCCTTCTTCTTTTACTGCAGCTGCAGCTGCCCTGTCGCCTTTCGACTACTCCTTCCTCGCAACAGATTATTGTGCCGACTCCGCTGCGTCTTGGCGTCTTCCGTCTCTTTTGCTTCCTTATCGGTTGCACTCGACGCCCTCATCACCCCCTTCCACATCTGTCGCCCAGCGCCCCCGTCTTCAGTGCCTCCGCCATGTCAATCACACCCGTCGGCACCATCACCTTCGCTCCCCTCCCAACTTCCATTGCTCACACTGCCTCCATCGCCATCGCCACCTCCAACGACTCTCGCTGACATCATAGGTGATGGCAAATTTTACCAAAACATTGATAAATCGATGATTCGATACATAGCTGAAGGGTTTTCGACGTCAAAAAATATCGATGTTTAAAACATTAATGTTTTAATTATAGACCAATAAACATGCTATTTTCCTATCCATTTTTAATTACAGTACGTAAAAGAGATATATTTTAGTATTTGATTAGTGCATGTTAGTAGTATGTTAATAAAAATTATTATCGAATGTAAAGAATAAAATTAACAATAACATTTCCGCTACTTAACCCTTTAATAATTTCCATTCAGACACCATCGAAGTAAAACCACCTGAAATTCCCTGATTGCACAGGCAAAATTTGCAGCGTGATAAAGAGTATCACGCAAAGCAACGATATTACTGTGGATTGCTGCTACTCTACAACGTGCCTAAATTCCTTAATTTAAAAAGATCAAAAAAATAAAAGACATCGATGTTTTGGCAACAAAATATCGATGTGAAGAAAACAACGAAAGCAAAATATCAGTGTTAATATATCGATGATTCTGGAGGAAAATATCGATGTTTTAAGATCATAGATTTTTTTGCCATCCCTAGTCATCATTCCCTCGATTTCCGTCGCCTCAACGCCCCTATTCCCCTCGCTCCTGCATTTCCTTCGCCGCCCCCCATCTACACGTCGCCACCATTGTCACCGCTAACCTATCGACACCACCGACTCCATCACCCACGCCGACAGTATGATCACCGCCGACTCTATTGCTCCTACGGCTTTCAACGACCCGTCGTCCAGCCTAGTCGCTAGCTTCGCTGGTCACGTCTGTCATCTTTACTATCCCGCCCTCCCCACCAACTCCACACCACCCGCTTTTACGAAATCGACCAATCATCATTAGAAACTTTTCTTTGCATTTGTCTATTATGTCCGAGCTCTTCTCATTGCTGTCTTTTCTTTTATTATTTAGTGTTGAAAAATATTCTGTAAATAATACGAATCACCAGTGGTAAGTTGGTGATTCTTCATTCTTGATTGATGGTCAGTAATTCAAAATGTGCATGAAAATAAAATTTCCTGCATGAACCTTTAAAGCATACAGGATGCTATTTTATTACTAACGTTAAACATTACAAAGCCTACACTAAATTTCTATTCTAGTGATTACTAGTATTCACCCCAATTCTTGTAAGAGTTCGCCAGTAATCACACCACGCTTAAACTTGTTTCCTTCACACCGACCCCACGACACTCAATCCTTGACTAACCGCCGTCAGACCCTTCTCCCTCCCCCGGCGTTCTTCGATGCTGTGCTGTCTGAGCTCTTTTTGTTTGCGTCTTCTTTTTTTTTCGCTTCGCGTTGCGTTTTGTTTCCGCGGGTGTAAGTGCGCGCCGTCGCCCGTCATCCTTTTTGCTGGGAGTTTTGCGGCAACGTAAACAGATTACGACGCGGTGGTTCGGGAACAGGCTCGCTCCAGGCGATTACGCTGTCTGTTGTTTCGATTTTCCAAATCGAGCGAATAGGGCTTAGGGATATTGTGGTATTTCGCTGCGGAAGATGTTTTTCTTTTTTTTCGTCTTCGGAACGAAAGATTGTGAGGATCATGCTGAAATATAATGTCGGTGAGGAAGTTTTCAGTTTTTTACGTACATTTTTCTCGGCTGCGGTAGTAGAACGGTGAGTCCAGAATAATGAGAAAAATTCCATTTCCATTCAGAATAACTTGAAAGTTTTCCTTTTGAGTTATATCGTTTGTAATCCACACATTTTTAAGGAGAAGAAGGCGTATTTATTGCACTCATAAAAACAATTGAATTGAAGAATTGTGTGTGTAATTCTTATATGAATGCGTGTGTGTTTGAATAAAAGGAAATGAAGTTCAGTACATCCATTCAAAATAAAAAAAATATGCAAGTAATTTAGAAATTTTATGTTTGTTTTAAATACAAAACGATTACAAAAATAACAGAAATGTATGCAAATGAATTCTTGTTATTCTTACGAATAAGCACTAGAAATTCTAATTAGCAGATTCTGATATTTCATAAAAAACGTGCAAAATATCACTTGCATTTCATGCAGTGCGGGCACAGGGAATTAAAGAGTAAAAACCCATTTTCTGACACTTGATCTTCATTTCAGCTGTCAATAATGTTTTCAAATAAAGTTTGATGAGTAAGATTGTCTTATAATATTTTATTTTAAAATATGAAATTTAATTAAATGTCAATTATTTAATGCTTTTAAGTCGATTTTTCAGGTGCTTATTTACTTTAAGTATTTCCTTCAATTTATTTCATTTTCTTCATTTAAAATTTTATATCATTTATGGCTTCAGGTTGTTTTACGTTAATTATTTAATTTCCTTTACATAAGTTTCATTTCTTCATTCAATGAAGCAAAAATTAATTTAAACATTTCTTAGTGGCACTGTTAAGTGAATTCTTTACTTATTTATCCTATTTTTTCTTGTTTCATACTTACAGGATCATTACTTATCACTAAAGATGGCAAAAATACTGCTGAAATGCACTATTATGGTGAGGCTACTTGTGAGTTCGAGGGAGTAGGTGGGTATTTCGTGTATCCGGACGGGTCAACTACACGTTGGTCAGATCTCATGAGTGTAGTGTATGTTGTAGCCGGGAAGTGGTGGTGTTCCTCCATTGCCGGCGTGCATGTCCTCTCCGTATGTCTCCCCCAGCGGGTCATCGCCCCAACTGGGATAACTTCTTCGCTGCCGACTGATCTCACAGCTGAGATAAGCCATTACGCTACCGACTGGTCTCCCGACGCGTTTGATATTGCAGCGCGTGTGTAAGCAGAGAGGTTAGGACAAGGCAGAGGAAGAGAAGTTCGCGCGCGGTCCGCAGCCCGTTTGCTTCGTCATTCGCGTGATATTTATTGGAGAAACCACGAAAAACTACATATTATCCGGCCGCCAGAATTCTCCTCCAGACAAGGGCGGAATTCGACCTAGCTGTATATAAAATCAGCCACCGTAGAGACTTCAGCTCAAGGACCTCCCGATTAGATATGCTGCAGCGATAACTTCATTGAACCATCTTAAATGGTTTCGTATTGGATGTTGATGAAACTAACAAACTTCGTGAGGAATGGATTCGGAATCTCGAATAGAAACATTACAGAGAAGCTGCAGTTTCTGAAATATGTGGTTTCAGAGAACTGACGGACCTCCGTAGCGCATTGATTCCTTGGCTCTCGCCATTCATATTCTGATAACGTCGGTCAATAATGTGGAGTTTTTGTTTGAGGTCAAATAATGTAGATTTTTTCTCCTGTAATAAGGTAGCCCGTAGATTCACCATAAGCACAAACGTCTCAACTTGACGGTAAAAGATAATTTGACATAAAATTGGTGAGCAGAAAGATCGCACATATCTGCTAAATGACACACGGAACACTCATTTGCACATCACAAAGTGCACAACGATCTGTTGTTGGTTTACGCCCAAAATGACGAATCCAATACACGCAATTATTCAAACATCGATCGATTCCAAGTTATCCAATAACAAAAAGTGCATTGTTAAGCCGTATCATGAGCTCACAGAAGGTTTGTAACGGATCGTTATTCACTGCTGCAACACATAGTTTTTATAGTATACCTGTATCCGCAATGCATCTAGACATTTCAGTTTGCAGCATAAGGGCGAATGAGGTGAGAAAGGAACGGAAGGTGGAAAGAGAATGGTCGAACTGGAAACACGAGGCGGGGCAGGATGGGGCTGAAAGGGTATAGGACTGGGCAGAGATAATGAGCGAAACGGACCAAATAGATGGAATTGATTGATTAGTGATTTCGTTCGCGTGAACTACTGAGATCATAAGTCCCGTAAGTGTAGTGCATTTTTTCATCAGGAGGTACCTGTGATCTTCCCTCACTGGATGGCGATATCCGACCTCGACCTACCGTCGACTAGTCGGATTTTCCTCAACCAGGTATCTCCCACCAGCGTGGCACCGCCCCAGCGGGGACAAGCTCTAAGTCCCCCACCGGTCTCCGGCATGAATGGTAGTGTAGTGCATGTTAGTGTAAATGTGTGCGTAAGGGGTGAGGATAGAACAAGGAGGAGGAAGGAAAGATCGCGCGCGGTCCGTGGCCCGTTTGTTAGGGTACTGCTCCGGCATTGGCCTAATGTAGATCGGAAAAACCACGGAAAAATACTGATCAGAGCAGCCGGCCTTCAGAATTCTCCTCCAGACAACAACTGAATTCGAACTAGCTGAAAAGCCAGTGTCGAAAATCCTGCCGCAATCGGAACTCGAACATAGGACTTCCCGGTCAGAGGCACTGCAGTGACATCATTTGATGCACTGAACCACCGCTCCCGGTAAAACAGATCGGAGTGTGAACCAGCAGACGGTGAAAGTACCTAAAATTAATTCCACTTTCCACTAACGAATTCGTTACGTTTCCTAACAGATGACTGTGATATATTTTCGGGTACCGCCGGGTTATTTCTGCTTATAGTACAATATTTGAAATATACCCATATTTCCCTTATTATGACGCGTGGAAGTACCATTAATTCGAAACACCTTCCCGCCTGTTGCACCACCATCGAGTAACCAGAAGCCGCGCACTGCATTAAATGTGTGGGTGTATAGAGGAGCGCGCATTCAATTCCCAGGCCCAGCGGCGCGCGGGGCGGCGTGCGCCGGAGAAAGGCAACGGAAAGCGCCCCCCAGCGGCGGCCGCCTGCGACGTCAAGGGAAGAGATGGGATGGGATGGAAGGGGGGCGGGGCCGGGCTGGTAATATGCGCTGTGTGCCGACTGCGCGGCAAATGTTGACTCGCGCGCGAGTGTTTCTCGTCGCAGTGCGTGGGCGGGCGCAGTGTTGACGTTTCCGCCTACGGTGGCACACGACCTACCTCCGCCGCTAATTCCGACCGCCCACGGCCCCGCCTCGGGCGACGCCCCCCCCCTCCCCGCACAGTCCCTCCCCCGCCAGCTCTCCCCGCCCCCGTGCCACTGGCGGTCGGCCCTCTGTCGCGCCCGCCGCTCCTAACCGTCCACTTTCTGCATCCAACTCGCTCTGTCTCTCCTCCAGACTCCTCGCTTCCACCCTCTTCCCCCACCGCTCTTCGTCTTTCTCATTGTGCATCTTCTCCTACCATCACTAACCCTTCTCCCCGCCATACTCTTCCCATTTCCACTCTCTCTCTCTCTCTCTCTCTCTCTCTCTCGCTCTCTCTCTCTGTGTCTCTGTCTCTCTCTGTCTGTCTCTGTCTCTCTCTGTCTCTCTCTGTCTCTCTCTCTATCTCTCTCTGTCTCTCTCTGTCTCTCTCTGTCTCTCTCTGTCTCTCTCTGTCTCTCTCTGTCTCTCTCCCTCTCTGTCTCTCTCTGTCTCTCTCTCTCTCTCTCTCTATCTCTATCTCTCTTGTCTCTCTGTCTCTCTGTCTCTCTCTCCCTCTGTGTCTTCTATCTCTATCTCTTCTGTCTCTCTGTCTCTCTCTCTCTGTCTTCCGTCTGTCTCTCTGTCTGTCTCTTGTCTGTCTCTCTGTCTGTCTCTCTGTCTGTCTCTGGTTCTGTCTCTCTGTCTGTCTCTGTCTGTCTCTCTGTCTGTCTCTCTGTCTGTCTCTCTGTCTGTCTCTCTGTCTGTCTCTCTGTCTGTCTCTCTGTCTGTCTCTCTGTCTGTCTCTCTGTCTCTCTCTGTCTCTCTCTGTCTCTCTCTGTCTCTCTCTGTCTCTCTCTGTCTCCCTCTGTCTCTCTCTGTTTCTCTCTCTCTCTCTGCCTCTCTCTGCCTCTCTCTGTCTCTCTCTGTCTCTTTGCCTCGTCTCTGCACCAACACCCACCCCGCCTCCACTTCTGACCTCCAAGTTTCTCACCGCCACCACTCTTCCCACCATTATTCTCTCTGCACCGTTGTTGTCCACACCACTCTCCATGTTTCGACTCTCTCCAACACAACTCTTCTTGTGACCACTCTCCCCGACACCACTCTCACCAACACCACTGTCCTGGACACCACTCTTATTTCCAATCCCCGTGCGTGTGCTTCCTCGACATTTTTGTGCATAAAAGATTTGGTTTTACCCTAATTTTATTTATTTTATTTCAATAGAATGAGGACTACTAATTCTAATACCGGATAATACTAATCATAGCGCACAAAAAATAATGTATTCGTTATTTCATGTTCCTGGGCTCTACAATTGATATGATCAGTACTTTCGTCAGTTTAGTGCATGTTTTATCACAGGAGGTAGCAGTGTTCTTCCGCACTGGATGGGCACTTCCGGCACCTACTTACTATGCTCGCACTTTTTCTTGATCCTCGAGCTCCCTAGTCCTCGCTCAGCCCGGCATAGGACGGTCCGGTAGAAAATATGAGCTTCACTCGGAACGTCACGGCTCAGTTTGCAGTGCAGCCCACCTTCTTCCTTTCCGAAGCAGACTTCCTAGTTTACGGCCTCTCTTTCTATCGACCCGTGCGTACCGTGTTCCTTCTTGTTATTCAATTATTTCTATAACTATTAATTATGTCATCAGAATATAAAAGATCTTCCGTTGTTTCTCATAGCTATCTAGCCCAAGACGAGTTATTACGGCGAGTTTTCTGTCAATGAAGTTGACAGCCCTGCACTACCGTGACGTAGACAGAACCCGCCTCTCCACGCACCCCCCGCTGTGTTGTATCAAGAAAAAGTGCGCGATTAGTACATGTCTGCTTTCCCCATTCAGGTGTCTCTTACTCGTGCGGCACCGCTCCAACGGGTATAAGCTCTAAATTTCCGACTGATCGTACTGCTCCAGCATTTGCCTAGTGCTGATCGGAGAAACCACGTAAAATACAGATGCCTAAAATTATGCACGAGAGAGCGGATGAATTAGACCTACCTTTCTACTGTAGAAAATTTGCCATCGGTCGGGCCTCCAATCCTCGATCCTCCCGGCAGTGACATCAGTTGATGCCTTGAACCAGCTCAGCCGGTTACACAAATAACCATCTGTATCAATTAAAAACGAAACATAACATCAATTATTCAGGCAAGATCAATTATACATTAGCAAGATTAGCATTTATTATCAACTGTCCACTCGTTTCTCCTCATTCGTCCTCT
>BLKR01012863.1:0-15525 GCA_011170035.1 Teleogryllus occipitalis | reverse complement strand
AACCCTGGGTTTAGAATGATAAAAGATATGAAAGATAAAATCGTCATCCAGCGTTAGGAATAATGACATTGTATGCAAATTCGAAGAATACGCATTGTTAGGACCACCGATCAACAAAATGTAATATTCTATGCTTGGCGTCATAGCGCTGTGCTGATGGACTCGGCCCCGAACTCATTATATGCAAAAGTTGTAAGGAGGGCATTGAAAGTTGTGATCGTGTGGAAGGACGCAAGGAATCACTCTCAAGAAAAATATTGAAGCGAACATACGTAAGCGGTTGGTGAGGTGTGAACGGATTTTCAGCATAGACAGGGTATTATTTAAATGATAGTAAGGTGGGAATTTATGATTAGCTTGAGGTTTGAGGCCTTGGTATTGTTTAAATTGTAGTATTCAATTGTAATTAAAAAAATATTAATGTAGTAGTTGTAATTTCGAATTAAAGTAGACTCCGTGTTTCGAGGGGAC
Organism: Teleogryllus occipitalis; assembly: GCA_011170035.1. NCBI lineage: Eukaryota > Metazoa > Arthropoda > Insecta > Orthoptera > Gryllidae > Teleogryllus > Teleogryllus occipitalis. Next base: position 15,054 of record BLKR01012863.1, on the reverse strand, counting down.
GTATATTAGGGTAGGTCCTTAGATGGAAGGATTTTTCAAAGAATAGCTGAATATAATGAGTCGCGAGTAGGTGTTTCATACAAAACACAGAAAGGGGAAAGTCGCAACCGCGTATTAATTTTGTGGAAAATATTAAGTCCTATTAATATGAAATCGTTGAGGACATTCTGGAACATTTTTAATTTAGGCAAGGACCAGAGAATTGGTATAACAAGGATTCCATGGACTACATTCTGCTGATCAGTCGAGAAACCATTCATCAAGATATTGTAGTAAGCTTACGAACTATATTCTAACCCGTACCCATACCCGTTCTAATGTTTTAATGTTCTACATTGAAAAAGTAATTCTCATGAGATAAATAGAGTTTGTATATATATATATATATATATATATATATATATATATATATATATATATATATATATATATATATATAAGAATAAATGTTTAATTTTTATTGTTGAGAAAGGCTGATAATTTATATCGGTTGTCATCAATCTAATAATTATTTTCAATCAATAGAAATTTCAGGAATCGTGATTCGCATAGAATTACATGTCTACATGCACTAGATAAGAAATAATATGTTGTAAGTCGAACCCATGATTAAATTGGAAATAAATTAAATAAATTAGTGTTAACATTGAGAGAATTCGTGAGCATAGCAGGGCAACGATAGAAATAACAATATTAAATAAAGCCGGAAAAATATGTGGTATGAAAGGTCAAAATATGTACATAAATATGTAATTAAAACAGTAAGAATATGTAATAAATATGTAAAATCGGATATAACATGTAATATTAAAATACACTAATTATACAACGAACATTTACTAATACGAAATTATATTTATAAAAATATTCCTAAATAAATTTTAAAAACAACACAAACGTTTTAAAATTTATTTGGAATTCAAGGTGAAAGGTCACGAAACGGAGCGTCAATGATACTTTTCACACATAAAGGTGAAACTGATATCAGTCACTGAGGCACACTTCCGGACCAGACTATGTGAACACCCGACCACGTCTTCATGTAGCGTACCTCGAGTTGATAGCACGCAGTAATAATGTAGGGAAAAAGTGCTGGCTGTTTTGAAAATACTTCTATTCATAAAAACTGCGTAACAAAATTGAATAAAATTGATAGAATAAAAAGAATATTTAGTTGAAATAGCAACATATGTAAAATATGTAATAAAATACTAAATATACTTATGTAGAGAAGTAAAAATATGTAGAGAAAAATTTTGACGTTGTGTTTGGAAAGTTACGATTCGCAAAGATTACAACTTTTAGAGCGGTAAGAAGAAAGACAAAACAATGTAATTACATAAAAATCCTGTCTCTAATATTAATAATAGTAATCCCCTTCATAGTATTAGATGATTGTTGTTATAGGATCCAGATTTGACAAAAATAAATATATCAGAAGAAGTAATTTCACAGTACGTGAAAATAACTACCATTTTAAAAGCTGAACAGGAAATAATTTAAAAATATGGATTTGCAGAATATATTCTCTTAAAGAAAAGAACCTACAAAACATGTATTTCCATCAAAATATAAACATGACTTTTCTACGAGTATTCAGAACTTTCTCTATTCCTGTAACCCTTTTTTCCACTGTAGAGTAGTAGTTTACTAGAAAGTAAAAGAATTTGCAATATTCCTGTTATTATTTATTATGGTATTTAAGACAAAACAAAGATACTACCATTACATGCAGGAGCTTTTCAACAATACTCCAAGATGTATTTTCTCATTTGCACAATCGAGTTACAGGAAGTGTATATATTTATGCACATTTCGAATGAAAAAAACAGACAAATATTAAGTTTGTCCTTAAGAGTTCTAATATGAAGATTCGTTTTGTATATGCCTGTTGTGTCAGAGCAAGAGGTCCTACATAAATGAGGTATATTAATCCTCATTTCCTCTTCTAAAGAGAAGAAATGACGTATTAAAATGTGAGAATAAATCAGTGAGTTTTCAAATTGCCAACAGAGAGGAAAATAAATCATTTAAATGGAAACTGTCTGAATTTTCTATTAGTGTTTACTTAAGAGTGCATTAAGTGCATTACTTCCTACCTTCAGTTTAGGAGGTATAAGAAATATTCTTGTAAATTAAAAGAGCTGTCCATCCGTAAACCAGAATTGTTAAATTACAGAGACTTGTACATTTTTTCACATTATTGTTATAAACAGCAAATATGTGAATGATTTAATGAAACATTACACAAATCTAAAACAGGGCAAGAATTCGACACTCAAACATATTTCTGCCCCTTGGTAAAAATATTTATATCAGGCTGAATTTTAAAAAGGATAAACATAGAATATTACTAAACAGCAGAGAATGTAATTATAACACAAATCTCGGTTGACTGGAAGAACAAATCTGCCAAGATATTTTCGTACGAAGCTACTATTTCCCTTATTGCGCACTTCAGCTAGCTCGTGAACATCTCGTTCTAGATTTGGAAGGCAAAGGGGAATAGTGTCAGGGGATGTTGCCTGTGCTTGCAGCAGCGCCTGGCTTCTCAGGCGAGCAAGTAGTTCCTGTGGGCATCATTTGACAGGTCTGAGTTAAACCAGTTTAAATTTTAACAGCTTTGGGGGCCCTTAGACGTACGTTATTTTGGGGGCCACTATTTTTACTTTCAATGACCCTCCCCCAAACTTAAAAACAAGTTTTGTTAAAAAACTCAACTTCTCATCACTGAGTGACATTCTCGCATCACACAGCAACATTTCATGTCATGAATATTATCCAATGATTCGTGACACATCACTCCGTTATGCCAATTAGTTGCGTATAGTTTAATCAAACATCATTTTATATGGGTTTTTATTGTATTTTTTATTTTGGTATTAAATATTTTTTAAGAACTAACGGGATCCCTTGAACATTATGGGCCCCGAGTCCGGGTCCGAAGGGTCCGTGCGTTAACACGGGCCCGAGTTAAACTAATGTTCTCGTGTTATTGCTTTCCCATTTGTATACAATTGTGAAAATAATCCGAACTAAGAGATCAAATAGCATGATCGAAAAGAATCACTGCAACGCCTCTGTTTGAGCGTAATAAGTTCGCTTACTTTTCGCGCAATCTGTCTCTGTGCAAGGAATCCATAACACTTGCAGAACTTTCCCGAAGGCCGTGGCGATCGCGTCGGTGATCTCCGAATACTCTCCCACCGACCAAGGTTCCGGGGTGTGCTCTTCCGGTAACCACGGATATTGACAACACTAGAACGAGGGGGTCATTGTTGCTCGTTCAGTTTCATCTTCTCAATGCAGAAACAATGTTGTAGTCAGAGAAATGATATGGTTATTTATGAACATTGCTTGGATTGTCCCACATGGACTAAAATTGAGAATTTGGACGTGGATTTGGAATTCACACGAAAATAAAATATAAACTGTATTTCCCTACAAACATGCTACGTTGAGTTCTAGCATTGAGGAAGAAGTAATTCAACAAAAGAAAGATATTTTGGGATACATCTTGGAAATACTTAAACAGATCTGATATTAGTTTATTTTTCTTTATGTCTGTAGAAAAACCAACTTTCACAGGTTATATTTAGTCATTATTTTTATAGACTCAGATATCCAACTCATTCAGTTGCTGGCATTTCATTTCTCTACAAAATGAAATAAAATTACCTCTCGGAATCTGACAAGCGCTTTCGGGATTGATCCATGAATAGTACAAATAACAATCACATGAGCCAAACTGGCGACGCTCCAAGATGTAAATAGATTGATGAGCACGCCACACTTTATATCCGTTTGCTCATTGAGGCAAGTTATTGTAAAATGTGGTGTCTTCATGAATCTGTTTACTTCTTTTCCTCCGCCCCTCACTAAACCATAGTCAAAATGGCCTCTCCATTTATACGATTACGAATGACACTAACCTCAACCTCTACTTATTTTGACCACGTTATCTGAGTGTGTTATCTTCATTGAAATTAATCATTTATATCTGTTTTAAAAATACATTTTATTAGTTTAACATTTGTTCATGCTTTGGATAATAATGTTGCTTGTTTTGTACTGAACATGGGGAAAGTCCCTCGAAACTAGTTTGGTGTAATATGTGTTTAATACACTATTTAAACGTTATTCATTGTATTCTGATTACATCTAATCATACATCTTAATTATAATTACCACAAGATCTCGACTGAAACCACGAAGATAAATCATTCATTTATTTCCAGTGATTGCCGTACGACTTAGGCGCTGATATTACAAAGAATATAAAGACCGAAATAAAATATATTTCACCTTCAAAGCTATTATAGAAAACGGGTCCGTTTTTTTCTGCAATATCTTTTACTAGTACACCTTCAGCTTCCGTTGCAGCATGACTCGCAACCGGATCGTGAGTGCATTGGAGACGGGCTCGGGCGGCGGGGGCGGCTGTGGCATCGAGCCACGGGGCCAAGCCATCGCTCATTTGGGGCGGCGCCGCCGTTCGCAAAAATCGATTCCCTCTCTGCTAAACGCGCCCAAGGAAGATGGATTTTGCGTTTACAGGATAGGAACGAGCGCGCATTCATTTGAGGTGAAAAAGCGTCCCTAAACGGTGGCTCTTTCTAAGGGAAGTGATAGCGAAGATTTATATATCTCCGTTTCATTACTGCATTTTACTTTAAACGTTACGATACGAAAAAAGTATGTTAGCTTGATAATATTATGTTTCCAGGGCCGTTAACCCTAATCAGTAAACGTTGTTAAATATTCAATACATTAATAATTAAAGGTAAGATCTCAAACAATAAAAATATGACTTATAATACAACATAAATTAAACGCAGTTGAAACTCATTAATTGTGAGTGAAAAATCGTTCAACGACGTTTGTCATTGAAATTACAGAGTAATATTTGTATGTATAAATTACAAATATATTGTTATATAAATTAAAAATTACAGAGAGTAATTTGTAAATTATATAAAACGTTAGATAGGATTAGAATTACTTTTTAAAATAAATCACAGAATTCCATTTGTATTTCAAGTTAATCGAGAGGACGAGATCGAGATGGAGACGAGACTCGAGATCGAGATTCGAGAGGACAAATCATATTTTGATCTGTATTTGTAAACAGTTAAGAAGATATAGAATGTTTCTTGTTAAATGTAATTGTGGTCTGAAACCTGCACATCTTTACTAATCCCTTTATGTTCTATAATTTTATATTAACAATAAATATGTAATTTAATCAATACATTTTCTATTCCTGTGAATAAGCTGATAAGGCAGCTTTCTGGGGATATAAATTTACTACTCATGTCTACTAATCATTTATTACAGTTGGAATAATCATATAAGTTAATAAAAATAATAATAAGAAGAAGAAGGTAAGTAAATAATCAGCTTATTCGCCGGAATCAAACTACTCTCTATACTGATAATCAAGACAAATAATTGTTTTCAAGATTCATACAAAAGTGTATGCAACCAATTACTCTAGATTAAAGGACTCTATACTCATTTCTGTGATAGACTGTATTCTTCAAAGCAAACTCAGTCAAACGCTGCCCTTTTAAAAATACTTCACTATATTGAAAGACTTTTTTTAAATGAGCTTTCAGTAAAGGCGAGGATCGAAATTCAGTGCCTCCTCTTCAATTAGATTCTTTATCACCAGTAGTGAAACACGTGAATAAATTTGGAAAACTTCAAAACAAGGCAACAAATGTAAGTACGGCTAAGTATCCCCAATCAAATTACTAACCTCTGCAAGGATTTTTATATCAAAAATATCTTGGTAATTATTTGTATACGTCAGATTGACCACTTAGTATATACGAGTCGTAAGCTAGTTTTGTTTGAGCTTTCCATGTTGGTTCGATCCTTCCATTTTCTTTCAGTATCATTATTTTTTATAGATCTACACATTTGTAAATTAGGTCTTCAAAAAATTTATCTTGTACCGAACAGACTTATAGAATATATATCTTGAAATTGTAGACTTTTCAGTAAAGGTGTTAACATGAAATATTTTCTTTTTTGTTGCACAATATGTCGTTGAATGATAGAGGTCAATATACCTCAATATTTTTTTCCATTTTCATGTTGATGGTAAATAATTTTAAATACAAAGCCCTGTGATGAGAAATAAATTTTGTCAGAACAATGCATTTAATTCTCATGCTGATGTACGATGCCAATTTTGTCTTTATTAAATAATCTCATTATTCCTTGATTCCTTGACTGATTCAACAATTCATTTAACTACATACTTACACGCAATATTCAGAATATCAGACAGTCGCGGTCATTCGTTCTCAGGGCGAATCGTAATACCTTTCTGTATCAGCCGCGGTCGGTTGTGCGGCAAGTAATGCGCCCCCAGGGGCGAATCGCCCAAGGCGCCTTAATTTTTTCCCCACCGCGCCAGTCGCAGTAATCCGAGGTGACAAAGCGACCGGCGCCGCCATCGCCTTTGTTAAAACGGCCTTTGTTTCGCCTAATAAGATTAGGCACATAATTTCTCTGGCGCGGAGCCCCGTCCGCCTACGCAGACCATTCCGCTGACCTCCCCTTCACCCACCCACGCCTCCCTCTTTATCCGCCGGCCCGCCCGCATGCCGCCCGCCCTCTTACCCGGCCGCCCGCCCACCCTCCCACCAGTGCACCCACCGGCCCACCCACCCACCCACCCACCCACCGGCCTACCCACGCACCGTCCCACACACGCACCGTCCCACACACGCACCATCTCACCCACGCACAGTCCCACCCACGCACCGTCCCACCCACGCACCGTCCCACCCACGCACCGTCCCACCCACGCACCGTCCCACCCACGCACCGTCCCGCCCACGCATCGTCCCACCCACGCATCGTCCCACCCACGCACCGTCCCACCCACGCACCGTCCCACCCACGCACCGTCCCACCCACGCACCGTCCCACACCGCGCACCGTCCCACCCGCGCACCGTCCCACCGCGCACCGTCCCACCCGCGCACCGTCCCACCCACCCACCGTCCCACCCGCACCGTCACCACGCACCGGCCCACCCACGCACCGGCCCACCCACCCACCGGCCCACTCACCCGCCGGCCCACCCACCCCGCCGGCCCACCCACCGCCGGCCCACCCACCCGCCGGTCCACCCACCCACCGGCCCACCCACCCACCAGCTCCTCACCCACCGGCCCACCCACCCACTCAGCCCACCCACCCACCAGCCCACCCTCCCACAGGCCCACACCCACCCACGGCCCACCCACCCACCGGCCCACCCACCCACCACCCACCCACCACCCACCCACCCACCGGTCCACCCACCCACCAGCCCACCCACCCCAGCCCCACCCACCACCAGCCCACCCACCCACCCACCCACCGCCCACCCACCCACCGGCCCACCCACCCACCAGCCCACCCACCCACCGTCCCGCCCACCCATCCATCGGACCCCCACCCCCACCCCCCACCGGCCCACCCATCCCCCGCCACGCACCCTCCACCGCCCCACCACCGGCCCACCCACCCACCGGCCCACCCACTCTCCCACCCAGCGGCTCATCCATCCACCCACCCACCGGCCTACCCACTCACCGGCATATTTATCCACCGGCCCATTTATTCACCGGCCACCCAACCACCGGACCACCTACCCACCGGACCACCCATCGGCCCACCTACCGCCGCCCTCCTATCCTCCTGTCCACCCTCCATTGCCCATTGCCGCTTCGCCTTGCCTTTCCGCTTTCTGTCACGCCAATCACCTCCCCTGCCCATTTCCCTCATCCCGCTCTCACTTCCTACCCTCATTTACTTCTCCACCCCTGCTTCCTCCGCCCCACCTCCATCACTTTGTCGCCAGAGAAGACGCGCGCGCGGCCGACGGGGATTACGAAGATGTATGCGGGCACGCGAGCCACGCAGCCCGGCGCTGGAGAGCGAGGGGGGAAAGCGACGCCCTCGCGGCAATTGGCGGCGACCGCAGAGGAAATTATCGAAATGGAACCGCCTCGCGGCACGGGCCCGCGCCCTCGCCCGCCCGCGCCAGGTGGCCGCCCGCGCAATTAATCGCTCTTTTTCACGGGCGGACGCCCCCGCAGCCGCCGGCGTTTGCGGCCATCGTTCACGTCGCCCGCCTCCGCCCCGCGCCGCCCCGCGCCCCCCGCGCCGCCCCGCCCCCTTCGCCGCCCGCTTCCGCTTCCGTTCTCACCTGCGCGCGCCGCCCGGCGACCATGCCGAAGGCGGCTACACGGAAGGGCTATGCTAATTCTAGTGGACAGAATTAAAAGGTTGGTTGGATGGTTGTTCCGGGCAAGTCAACTGCTGAGATCATTAGTCCTGTAAGTGTAGTGCGTGTTTTTTCATCGGGAGGTGCCTGTGATCCTCCCCCAATGGATGGCGAGATCCGGCGCCGACCTACCGTCGGCTAGCGGTGTTTCCCTCAAACAGGTATCTCCCACCAGCGTGCCACCGCCCCAGCCGGGATAAGCTCCAAGCCCCCCGCCGGTCTCCCGGCATATATGAATTTGCAGTGCATGTTAGCGTCAGGGTGTGTAATGGGTGAAGGTAGGACAGGTAAGAGAAGATAGTAAGTAAGTAAGTAAGTAAGAAAAGTAAGAAAGATCGCGTGCGGTCCGTTTGTTAGGGTACTGCCCCGGTATTCGCCAAGCCGATCGATGAAACCACGGAAAACTACGGGTCAGAGAAGTCGGCTGCTAGACGTCTCCTCCAGTCAGTGATTGAATTCGACCTACCTGACAAGCTAGTGACGAAAATCTTACCAATGTCGGGACTCGAATCTAGAACCTCCCGGTGAGAGGCACTGCAGTGACATCAGTTGATGTACTGATCCACCTCTCCTAGTCAGAATTAAAAGTAATGCATTTTTCAAGATTTGAATAATTACCGTTCAGCATATTCGAGTTTTGAGAATTTATAGTTCGACTACGTCTTAATAGTAAAATGTTATGTTATACTGTAATTAGATGGCAAAAGGATATAAGTCACTTTTTCATAAGTTGAGACTCCAAATGACATAAGTCACCGTTATTTGTTAATGTTTAGAAGCAGACAAAAGGTGTATTTCTCTTATATTTAATGAAAACAATGGTGGCAAATTGCAATAAGACAAAAGCCACAGAATAATTCTTCATGACATCTTGTTGCTTAAAATTGTCATGGAAAATTTTAAAAAAGTTATTTATAACATTTTTCCATCATAAATCAGTGTATGCATTTACTTTATAATGTAATGTTTTATTGCATGAATACATGTATTGTTCAAATATATACTGTGACATACCGATATGTCACATGAAAATAAACTAACATTTATTTGAAGACTATATGGTGGAATATGCATTAAGAAGTTTAGACGATCGAAAGGTCAGCTACACCAAAATATAGCGAACGAATGGATTGGCTGGGTGAGAGAAGGACGGTCAAATGTTATGAAAAAAAAGAAGGTAGTTTAATACGAAGCTTCGAGGGGTGAATCATGCAGGAAGATTTCAGTCTGACCGGCATCGCGTGTCTGAACGGATCGTAGGTTGTGAGAGGGAGCGAGTGTAATGCAGATAGTCAGAGTCGGGTTTTTCAGATCGTGAAAGTTTAAGGACAGTAAATGATATTGCAGATATTGCATGTGGAAGTAATATTGACGCATAAATTGGGACTTTGTCGGGAGTGGTAATCGAGTTATAGGTTTCGGGACTGTCATAGGACGTAATCGGGACTGATGATTTTGATAGTTTGACACCATCTTGGATAGGAGCAGAAGAGGATTTCTTGGAACTTTGGACTACGGCAAGCTCGCAAGATATTTCGACTGAGAAGTCTTCGAGGGACATCAACAAAGAATAGATAAGTTAACCGCGGTATAAAACTCTAAATTCAAAGATATCTTGATCAAAGGCCTAACATCAAAATCATTTATTAAATTCACTATATTGTTTGCAAAAAGGTAACAATAAACTTTGTAAAATTTTGTTCTTTAGAAAAGAAAGTAATCTTTCATTTAGTCAATCCAAACAGTAATGAACTAGGAATTAGAATCATTCTATTTCAGATTCCCAGCAGCGCTGTATAGTCTGCGGATCCTATAATCCATTATGAAGGTACTAAGGATTATAATATATCGTGACCCATTGACCCAGCAAGCCGGACGCTAAGATCTTTGCAAGATATTAAAGTAGAGAGAAAAATTTGTATATCTCAATACGAATGGAATAAAGGAACATTATAAACGAGTCGCATACACTAGTTTTTTGTAAAACAGCATCGTAAATTTTTAAGAGAAGGAGACCTAATTTTGCGAAACAACTGTCGTATGATGAGTCGGGTATTTGACATCTGTGGGAGAAAACTGTGGTCGGCTGTTCCATTCACCGCTACCTCCAGAAGATTATCTCATTGCGATTGTCTGAGTGTGTGATGGCACAATCATTCGTGCCGAAAAATAATAATACGTCATCATTTGTGCCGTAAAAAGCCCGATTATGAAAAATTGCTTGCACCATAAAGGTCGTTTATAATGCTGGTACACAAAAAATGTTTTGTGATAATTACTGTAAGTCAATGGTAGTGAGTTTCAGATCGCTGGTTATTGTTATATTGCTTCATAGTCAAAATTTTTATATTAATAAAATTGTAAAATTAAGTGAAATAATGCTTTTTTACTGTGATTTTGTTCGTTACGTCGTTTGGTTGTGCCTCGACCGTCAAGAAGGTCTGAGTCTAGCGCCAGCAAACATGTGAAGATGAGTTGTACTTAGCGAAGCAAAGATAGCGAGTTCTTTAAATTTGAGGATTGAGTGCTTTAAATGCAAAGAATAGTATGTAAACCAATCTACAGCAAACGTTTGTAACATATGGCTCTTTACAACAAAAATTCAGTAATTATTAGGTCTTAAGTTCTTAAATTCAAAAAAATTAATAGTGATTTATGATGATGATTCCAGATAATGATTCCAGAATTTTTAAACCTCTACAGTTTGGCGCTTTTTCAAGCAAGAAAGTAAATTTCTTTATTTTAGCTTTCCAATACATTAGCCGTAACCATCTTTACCATTGATAAAAAATAACGGTAGAAAATAATGATATGAACCTTTTTGAAAATAGGACATTTTTAGTTCCCAAGTACTCAAAAACGTATAGATTTTTCAAAAACCATTCCTAGATATTCTATGATGTTTTAGTGTTAACTAACTATTAAATAATGAAATACATAAGGTAAATTTTAACCATATGAGAGATTTCCACGTGCTTCAATGAAATGGATGAATTAAAGAATATATGAATAAGATTTTTTCGAGAACGGTACCGAATTTACTTTCTCGTAAACGTCAGTAAATACGGAGTAGCATACGTAATATCAAATAAAGAGGATAACGTCTTGCCTGTTAGGAAACTGTTTAGTTGAGGTACTTGATCTCTATACCGAGAGCAATAGTACCGTGAAGGGGGCAAGGGATACCGTGGGCTTATATGAAAAGGTTGTTTTGTTTTTTTTATTTACACAATGAAAATTTACAATCTATCTCATTTCGAAATAATAAGTAAATATGATAATTCACAATAAAATACAATGATCAAAGAAACAATAATTTACAGAAAAGTCCCCCATTGGTGCTTTCCAGGATCAATACATAAGGACTATAACAGAAAAGAGAAAAGAAAATATTAGAATAATAACACAAAACGGAGAATAATTTTTGTGTTGTGTATGTCAATGTCAAATACTAAAGCGGTAAGGAAGTTGCAAAGGGGAGGTTCTATTGAGGCGAGATATTTCTTGGCTATTGTCCAAAAGGTTTAGGGCTAGATGGTTTGGATGGGTTTCCAGGCGTTTATTGTAGTTTAGGCTAATTTCTTCAATCTTCTCTTGAATTGTTTGAATACTGAGGTATCGATGGAGTGCTGCATTAGACATGTACCAAGGTGCTGACGAAATGACTCTTAAAATTTTTGACTGGAATCTTTGAAGAATTGATATGTTTGTTCTGCTGGCTGTGCCCCAGATTTGGATTCCATATGTCCATACAGGAACTAGGATTGTTTTATAAATTAGCAATTTATTTTCCAGGGACAACTTGGATCTGTAGCCAATATGCCAGTAGAGTTTCCTTGTTTGCAGTTGGAGCTGTTGTTTCTTGGCTTGTATATGCTTTTTCCAGGTGAGACGTCTATCCAAGTGGAGACCTAGATATTTTACGCAATCGGTTTGCGGTATTGTTTTTCTGTTGATTGTTTTTCTGGCGCGCACGTTCCTTTCCTGAGAGTAAATGTAATGTGAGCTAACTTGTTCTCATTTACTTTTATTCTCCACTTCTTAAACCATTCTTCGAGTGTGATGAGATGGTCTTGCAGGTTATCCAATACTCTTCTAGGATCAGGGTCTGAAGCTAAAATGGCTGTATCATCAGCAAATGTCGCAATTATTGTGTTTTCTGTTTCAAGAATATCTGCTGTATATAACAGGTATAGCAGTGGACCAAGTACGCTACCTTGTGGTACCCCAGATTGAATAGGATAAAGGTCTGAGAGTTCGTTTTGATATTTGATTTGGAACTGTCGATCCGTAAGATAAGATTTGAAAATATCCAGGAAGGAATGTGGTAGATAGAGTTTTAATTTGTACAGGAGACCCTTACGCCATACCTTATCGAAGGCTTGCGTGACATCAAGAAAGGCAGCAGAACAGTATTGCTTGTTTTGGAAGTTGTTCTCTATATATGATGTGATCCTGTTTATTTGTTCGATGGTGGAGTGCTGCTGGCGAAATCCAAACTGATGGTCGGGAACGATGTTACGGATGTGAGGTCGCAGTATTGCTAGGAGAAGTTTCTCAAATACCTTAGATAAAACTGGAAGTAGACTTATAGGACGATATGATGACGCTTCGTGTGGGGATTTGCCTGGTTTAAGGAATAGCAGAATTTGGGCAACCTTCCATTGGGCGGGGTAATGTCCAGTGCGAATTATCCCATTGAAGAGTGCTGTGATTAATGCAATCCCTTTGCGTGGTAGTTCTTTTATCAACTGTGCAGTGATGAGGTCATAGCCCGGTGCTTTTCTGCAAGGCAGGTCCTTCTGTATTACTTTACATAATTCTTTAGTTGTAATAAACTTTATAGGAAGGGCCATTTGTGCTGGTGAATCTAGATATTCTTCGATTTCCTCTTCATCTCTCATATTCGTAGGCGGGAAGCTCTGAAAAACGTTAGCGAAATGGTGTGTGAACACTTGAATTTTTTCTGTAGCACTTCTGGCCCATTTACTATTTTTGTCTCGAATTGGGGGATCAGGTTTGATTGGGTACTTTAAGTATCTTGTGGCTTTAAATAGGGAGTAATCTGTAGCTTCTGTCGGGGAAAGGCTGGAGATGTAATTTTGAAACTTGTTATTTCTGAAGTTCTTTAGTAGCCTGCTGAGTTGTCTAGTGGCTCTATTATAGTTGGTTTTATCTCCTGGTAGTCTTGAAGTTTGCCATATTCTTCTTAACCTTCTTTTCTCATTGACTTTGTTGATGACTTCCGCAGGCCACATTGTGCAATTTTTAACGGAAGTTCGTTGAGATGTTGCATGCCATGCTGCAGTTTGTATGCTTTGCGTGACATACTCAGTTGCTTCATCAATGTCATCAGCAGATTTTAATGGCATTCGAATTTGGGCGTTGTGGGAGATCCAGTTTCGGTACACGTTCCAATTGGTATTTCTATTTACAAGTATGACGGGAGCGGGTCGTAGTAATATTGTTTTACTAATAGTGACAATAACAGGAGTATGGTCAGATGATAGTTCGTGGGATGCTTCTATGGAGTAGTAACCAGATGATAAACCTTTGGCGACGAAAAAATCTAATAAGTCTGGAATTTTGTTTGGATCTGTAGGCCAATACGTTGGTTCTCCTGTAGAGATGGTTTCAAGCTGAAGTGATGTTACTGCTTTCTGGAGTTCTCGTCCTCTTGTAGTGATGAGCCTTGATCCCCACTGTGTATGCTTTGCATTAAAGTCTCCTCCTGCTATAAATCTCGAGCCTAAGTTGTTAAAGTAGGTTTCAAAGCGCGCTTTATTAATATTGAATCTTGGTGGACAATAGAGAGCACTTACTGTAAGAGGTCCACGCCAGTCAGTAATTGTTATAGTAGTAGCTTGCAGATCGATGTATTGAAACTCTTTTTCTTCATGATGTTTTATATTTTTTCTAACGAGGATAGCAGTGCCTCCGTGTGCATGACCGTCAGGGTGTTTGGTATCATATATTATATAGTTTTTTAATTTGAAGTAATTCTTGACTGTAAAATGTGTTTCTGATATTAGTATGATGTCAATTTTGTTCGGCGAAAGAAATATTTCGAGTTCTTGGCGATGTTGCACCAAGCCGTTGGCATTCCATGCTGCAATTCGAAAAAAATTACACATTGGATAATTTAGTCACTAATGTTGATACTAGATTTAGGAGAGCATTTATTTGCTGGCTTTGTTGTAGCAGAACATTTTCAAATCTTTCAAATGAGTGCTGGATAATGCTCAGAATAGAATGGTTCTCATCAGGATTTTGAGGTTCTGTGCGCTTTGACCGAGCAATATCGGCCCACGTTCTTTCGTTAGCTTGTGAACGTGGGCCATATTTACTTCATGATAAATATTTTCACTATAGTTATTTTGTTCCTTCATTGTCATCTCTTTTTGAAAATTACTTCTTTGTTTATTAAGTTTATAATAGCCTTTCTTTTTTAGTATTTCCTGGTATACTTTACAACCTTTATAGTTTTCAGGATGATTGCCTTCACACAGAGCACATGTTGCTTCACTTTGCCTTTCTTTTTCACATTTGTCTGGAGCGTGCTCTCTTCCACACTTAACACACCGAAATGGGTACGCACAGTAGGTTCTGGTATGTTCGTATCTTTGGCAATTTTTACATTGAACTATGTCTCGTCGCTTCATACGCGGTGGTTCAAATGCAACAACACAATTTAGCAGTCGGTTAATTTTAAATATTTCTTTGTTATCAGAATTTGGTTCAAGGTCTATGAAGAACAAAGAGAG
>BLKR01012862.1:0-15557 GCA_011170035.1 Teleogryllus occipitalis | reverse complement strand
ATTTGTTACATATATACAGTGATTCTTCTCTTGTCTTGATTTTATACAATGCAATCAAGTGATTCGGTTCAGTGTAGCCCTCCGCATTCCCAGTTCAGTTCAGGTTCCATGTATCAGTAAAACATACGGCTTAAGGCATCAGCATTTACGTGATCCTTACCCCTTTTATGAATAATTTCTAAATTGTATGCTTGGATCATTAATGACCAACGCATCAATCTCGGGTTCTTACTTGAACAATTATTTAGCCATACTAATGGGTTGTGGTCTGTTTCCGCTTTAATTTTTGCATTTCCATCCAAATAGTACTTTAATTTCTGCAATGCCCATATTATGGCTGTGCACTCCTGTTCTGTTGTACATCGTAATAATTCCGAATCTGTGAATTTACGACTTAAGTATAACACCGGTTTTTCTTCTCCTCTATCATTATACTGTGCCAAAATGATGCCAATACCTCTTTTTGACGCATCACACTGCACTATAAAATCCTTATTAAAATCTGGCGCGTGAAGGACGGGTTCGTGACAGAGCGTTCCTCAGTTTCTCGAATGCCATCTCGCATGCTGGCGTCCACGTTACCCTGCCTTGCCGTTCGCGACCTCGCAATAAGTCCGTTAATGGCGCTGATATACCCGCATAATCGGGAATAAATTTCCTGTAGTAACCCGTTAATCCGAGAAAAGCACGCACTTGCTTTTTCGTTTGAGGTACGGGGTGCTCTTTAATAGTTTTTACTTTGGCCTCTACCGGCCGCATCATGCCACTACCAACCATGTAGCCTAGGTATTGCACATTCTTACGCGCGTATTTACACTTGCTTGGCTGCACATGCAACTTCGCTTTCTCTAATATTAGAAACACCTGCTCTAAATGTCTAAGGTGTTCTTGCCATGTGTCGCTATAAATGGCGATGTCATCCAAGTATGGGACTGCAAATTCTGCACATCCTGCTAATAAAGCTGCCATCATCCTACTACACTGAAAAGGTGCATTTTTTAGCCCGAAGGGCAATCTTAATGGCCTATACGTGCCAAAGCTTGTACAGAAAGCCGCATATCTTTGCGCTCTCGGAGTGAGCGGTATCTGATGATAAAATTTTGCTAAATCCAATGTAGTAATAATCTTAGCTGCCGCTACTGCTTCTATCCTCTCCTCCATGTTCGGCAACGGAAAATATTCTGATTTTATAATTTGGTTTAGCTTGCGATAATCTACGCACGGTCTTGGTTTTCGTCCCGGCGCCTCTACAAGAATCATAGGGGAAGCATAATCAGAGTCGCCTATTTCGATTATGTTATCCCGTAACGTCTTCGCGATTTCTTCCTGCAAAATTTTTGATTGACGCGGCGACATTCGATAAGGCGCACTTCTTATCTTTTTCGACTCGTCCGTCAATTCAATGTCCATGGTGACGACATCCGTCAACCCTGGTCTGTCTGAAAATATATGCTTGTACTTTACAATTAATTTGAGCAGTTTGTCGCGGAACTCGTCTTCGACTTCTGTTCCTTCGAGCATAGCTTCCGCATCGAAGTCGACACTATCAAGGTTAATAGCGTACTTATCCAGCTCGTCTTCCTCAACTTCAAAGTTTGAGCTGCGATCTGCTACATAATTCAGATATTCGGTACGTTGCTTATTCGCGTCGTATAATGTTTTGATTTCCGGGTCACTTTGTTGTGAAGCTGCGAACTCAGTCTGGGTAACATTTATGAGTTCATTCACTTCGGGCGTTAGTACACTTGCACTGGCGTCCCTTTCACTAACGGCTTCCTCCTGCCTCAATTGTTCAAGGTTTTCTACCTGCTCGTCCGCGTCAAACTCGCCTGCGTGTCGGTCAGCCGGCCCCGACTCTTGAGTCACCCGCGACGTTTCAGCGGCTTTTGCCCGCGTCGTTACGGCTGCAACTAATTGTGGCTCAATAAATCCTGCCTTTACTTCTTCCAACAGAGCAGCTGTTCTATTACTTAATAAGTAATATCCGCTGTCGCATTCCCGAGGCACAACTGCGGCTTTAGTTACTACTTTCCCGAATGGCCCTTCAATAGTGACTTCTGCCACCGGAAGATTTCGTGGTGAGGCATCAAGCGGTTGCAAAATCCACACGCTTTCTCCCGTTAAATTCTCGTCGCTAATAAATTTCTCATGGACAAGATCGAAACTGGCACCACAGTCGCGCAAAAATCTCCCGGGAATTTTATTAATTTTTCCAAAGAACACGTACGGTGAAAACAATTCCGTAGCTGTTTTGTCTGCCACATGATTCATTTTTTCGGCCACGCGGCGCTGCGGGCATTCACGGACCATGTGGTCTGTGGCACCACACCCGTAGCATTTCCGCTTGTCTGGCTTCTCGTATGCTGCCCTAACATCGGTTTTCTTACCGCTCGATTTCCCCTGAAATTCCGGTACTATCGGCATCGTCTTGCTCGTGCTTGCAACTTGTTCCCCTACGGCTTCCGATTTCCTATAAGGCTTGAACGAAGACCGTTTCCAGCCTGCCCTATTGTTTTCATAGTTGTCTAGTTTACGAGCTAGTTCTAACGGCATCTTAAATTCCCCCCACTCATCAATAAAATGCTCTTTAATATCAATAGGCACACGACGCTTCAATTGATCGGTTACAATTAGATTCATTAAGTCCTCGAACGTATGAATATCTAGTCCTGCTACCCATTCTTTGCAATAATTTTTCAGCTCTCTCGCGTATACGTTCCAGGTAGTATTCGCGGCTTTTACATGTTTCGCGAACAATTGTCGAAACTTCTCGGCATTGAATCGATACATTTCTAATAACCTACTCTTTAAATCGCCATATTCTGTTCTTCTACCTTGCCCTTCTAAAGTTAGCGATGCATTGATTTGGTGTGGGAGCAGTCCCATAAGATTTGCCACCCACTCTTCTTCTGGAATTTCTAATTGTTCCGCCTGACTCTCAAAAACACTTAAAAATGCTGTTATGTCGTCGTCCTCCCCTTTGAATCGGCTCATAACTTGATTTAATCGAATGTGCATTTTGCTATTTACTTCGGACTGCGGACTAGCTCTACCCGCCAGTTGGCCCTGTTCTATTCTCAGTTTTCTAACTGAAATGCACGTTGCTTCTCTGCTTCGCGTTCGGCTTTTTGATCCTTATAGGCGCGTTCCTTCTCTAATTCGCGTTCGGCCTTTTCTCGTTCACGTTCAATCTTTTCTCGTTCGCGTTCATCCTTATATGCCTGAGCTATCCCTTTCACAAATTCCTCCTCGTAATCGGAATGCTCCTCTATCAATTTTTTTAGTACTACCAAAGTTTCCCCACCTGTAATTTGGAGTCCTAATTCCTGTGCCACGTGCACTACACAATCTTTCCCGAATCTCGGTAAGTAAGCCATAACTGAAACCTGAACCGAACCTTACAATGCAGATAGCTATACTTACACCAGATCCTTGCTGACTTCTTGATTTTATCAAAGCCGGTTGGCTTTGAGACGTCCTTCCTTCTCCGTCCTTCCTTCCTTCCTTCCTTCCGGCGTTGCCGTGAAGACGTGGGCGTCTGGCTCGGAGCGGACCCTCTCTGCTCCCGTGCGTCGTAATTATGTCTACCCGTCGACACACCCACGCACTGGCCCACCCACTGTTCGTAATACTGCCACCACTATGCGTATGGTGCAACAATGCCGTGCCGTTCCGGCGTGAATGTTTTAACTGCTGCTATTAATTATCACAATTGAGCAACACTTCCCCGTGGAATTCTTATAACCGCATCCACCAATTATACTATTTGGTGAATGATATTCCCCGTGGAATTCGTTTAACCGCTGCCACCAATTATACTATTTGGTGGGTGCACGTACTTCCCCGTGGGCTTCTTTATAACCGCTGCCACCAATTATACTATTTGGTGGGTGCACGTACTCCCCCGTGGGTTTCTTTATAACCGCTGCCACCAATTATACTATTTGGTGAATGATATTCCCCGTGGAATTCGTTTAACCGCTGCCACCAATTATGTCTACCCGTCTGTGACGTCGTGGGAATACACAATAATCACAGACACGAGCTTCAATGATAAATATGTACAGGTTTAATCACAATATGTACAGTACTACTTTAAGTTACAGCTCTGGTAGATCTTTACTTTCCTGATCGCAGGAGCGATCCTTAAAAATGAATAACTGACTCGTGGCCCGCGCCACTCCTCAGCGAGCCTCCCGCACACAGCAGACAGCTCCGGCGACCTCTTGTCACCCGTGGATATAGTCCACAACGGCGTCCCAACACATGGTTTGCCGCACGAGCCTAGCTCGGCTCCGCACCGCCCTGGGCGCAAGTTTTTGTGCGTTCGCACGAGGGTTCCCTCTCAGCTCAACAAACCCCACCCCCGCGCTCTGCGTTTGTTCTTATATAGCCCCCACCCACGTGACCTGAAACGTCACTGGGTTTTGCACACGGCCCACACGGACCGCTTTGCCAGGCATTTTTGGACATCCATTTCCCTGGATTCCAAGAATTTGACACGCGGCACGCGGCAAAAATGCGCTGTCCCGTACTTTGGGCATCCCTTTCCCTAGCTCTTAGGATTTCCCAGAATACCTCGGCGTGTCACATCCTGCCTGGCCCCTGGCGTCTAATCCTCTGCCGCCGCCCTTTGTGGCGGTTGCTAACTGTAGTCCTACAATACGTTACAGTATGCTTGTTCTCATTAATTTATTAGTTGAATTGTTTTACGCCAATTACGTGTACAACTATTGTTCGCCTTTTGAGTGCCGATTATTGTTCTATAAATGGTTGTATTTTCGTGTTTGTGATTTCTGTGATCACATGGGGAAGAGAAACTTCTACCGGAACAAGAGTTGCAGATTCGATTCCCGCCTTAAGATGCCCATGACTTGAGATTGTAAAGATCCTTGTTGTTCCTTGAAATAACACATTCCTGCATCACTACTCGTCACCACCAATTAACTTTCATCCATCAATTTACCATTGCCAAGGAAATTAATTTATAGAAAGTGAAATCACCTTACATTTTTGTTCAGTTTAGTGACTATGTTGTAGACAAACGCTTCTTGTATGTACGTCAATGATACGCAACATTGTTCACGAGGTATATCACACCCAGGACCACAGAGAATGCTGAGACATGAAGATGAGCACATCAGCAAAATTACTTCCGTCATGCGATCCAAGAAACAAATTTACAGTAAGCAACGATTCTGGTCGACGGCCGATTACTATTCGTGAAGGAATAATTATTGTGTGAGACATTTGTTCCTCCTGTTAGGAAGTTCCGAGAAGCTGGCATTTACGAGAGAAACTGAGAGATGTCATCTTGTTTTCTGCGAGAGACGCGGATAAGGATCCCGTTTTCCGCGTCGGAGCGCGGTGCTAGAACTCTCGAGGAAAGCGCCTGTTTTGTTCGGGGGATAAGATCTCGCTCTCTCCTTTGTCCAGAGTTGGGTCATTAGGCTACACTCGTTACTAGATAGCAGTGCTTCTCAGCACAACTCTGTAATAGTTCTACGCGAGTCATCTTCAATATATTTGTACTTCTATTTTTCACATTAAAAATGTGAATAAATTTAAATATTGTGTGTCCTAGAAAAACTGAGCGATTTTTTAGCCTTCATTTTGATTATGTTTATTAATTTATACAACGTAAATTTTAAAGTAAGTACTTTAGTAATATATATTTAACAAAATTTTGTTTTAAAACCCAAAAATATATGATGTCAGTAGATGAAGTATGATTTATTAGATCTGAGATAATGATGGAAGGTAGTACTTCTTATTAAGTGTCTTAAAGTAATAATAACTTTTGTAAGTATTAACTTGTATTTCGTTTGTTTATTTTATTTTATTTTATTCTAATTATGATGATGCTGATAACGAATTAGTTATCTTGATTAATGCAGTTGAATTAAATTATTTACCAAAACGTACAAAAATTTGAAGTAATTTGTTTATTCATCACAACTTACATCTAATGATAAAAGATGTATGGTGTACCATTGTTTACTAGTGCTTTTTTCCAGTATCGTAAAATGCATGGAATTTTTTAATATTGCGATAAAGCTATTTAATGAAAAATTATTTTACTCGTCGAATACTTTTTCACTTCGCAACTATAATAATTCATTGATTACTGTAATTGCGTAAATGTTCACATTTAAACGTGCATACAACGGTTAAACGACAAGTTAAGGAAAGTTGCGCCAGGTTGAATCAGTTTTACTGTTTACATACAATGACTTCAGAACTCCTTTCTCTTCCTTCTTCTCCCGCACTTCACTGCAAATAGTGGTTGTTTACAGGGGATTTCATGGCCAGTGTTACACCACACAAAAACACGAGCATTGAGCTGGGCAGTCTGTGGAAAGTAGAGAATCCTCAGTGATGTCCGTGCAGGCTCCATTATGCCGACACACGGCCACCTGAGCAAACCTCTCGAGTACCGGCGTCCGCCACCTGGGGCGTGAAAAGCAAGACAATTCCCTGCCCGCCCAACCCGGCCTCGCCCCGCCCGTGCGCAACGGAGTCTTCTCTGCGCTGCAGGCGCCGATGTCCTTTCTCCGGCCCGCCGGCCGTTCTTCCAAGCCGCGACGCGCACAGTGCTTCCAAATTTAGATTTAGAAAAAGAACCCTACAAAAACATTTTTTTTTCCTACGGTTTTTATCCAGCCGACAGCCGGTTGCCCTTTACGTCCCGAAGAGACGCATATTCGAACATACACTAGACAAACAATTGCGGGCTCCTCTGATCTGGGGTCAGCAGAATGCGAGGCTCTCCGCGGAAACACACACAAAGTCAAGGAACAAACAGCCATGCCCAAGGCGGGACTCGAACCCGCGACCCTTCGGACCGAAGCGCTGAGTCGGTACTCGCTCTTAGCCACCTCGGCCATCCAGGTTGGCCAAAAACATTATTTACAATTAAGAAAAAAATAACAATATTTTTCGTGTAAGTTAAGTATGCCAAAGTGCTATTACATAATTATTAAATTAGATTTAAGCTAGAATTAAGTTAGCTTTAGTTAGTATTAGCTTTTTTTACCTCTCCCTCTTAGCTGCTTAAGCCGCAAGGCAGCAGCGCAATTTGTATGCCAGTTTGTAAATAAATTCCCGCCTCCTCATGATTACTGTGGAGAGGAAACTACAAAAAACTTCCAAATGGAAGGCAAAGAAAATCTGAAAATTGATTTGTCCTTTCATACAATTCATGTGCACTGTTGAACGCAAGTTTCAAGATACTAAAGAGTCTCTTTAGTCATGGGGGCTTTCAATGAAACTTTAACTCCCGTGGAGGTTAGAATAACTAAACTTCCTAAAGTTAAGGGAAAAGAACTTTGGAAAAACTAAGAAAAATAATATACAACTACCGGTTACAAGAACATGTTATGAAAAATAAATATGTGAAATTATAAACTGTAATTTTATCATTAAATTTAAACTATCTTAAAGCTATTTTTTATTCGAGTTAAAATCCCTTCCCTTTAGTTTACTGAAGCTGCCAGTCAGTAACACAACACTAACTTCCCAAAACTTCTGAATAAATACTAGCCGCAATCAGGAGGCTACCGAGGAGAGAGAAAAAAAACAAAAAAATGTAAGACGTTCTCACGTCGAGAGGAAAATTTCTTGGGGCTGTCGTTTCGGAAGCACTGTGCGTCGCTCCGGAGCGGGGGCCGGGAGCCCAGCGCCCGGCCCCCCGGGGGGCGCGCCGCCGCCGCCGCCGGGCTCATTAGGGCGGCTACCTGCCCCCGCCCGCATTCCACCTGCCCCGCCCCCGGACCCCGCCGCCGACACCGCCTCACGGTGGCTTGAAGGACGCCAGACGCGGACAAAATTCATTTTAATTGTCACTACCCAGCTGACCATGGGGCATTATTCGTCCACGTAGCTAACTTGTAAAAGGAACTAGGCGTTAACCAAGTGGCGCAGGAGCGTTTTCTGGATCGAACGCGACGTTCAAATGATTTAACTTCGTACTATAAAATATTAAGTGCTTCATGTTCCGAACTATCTTTTCTTATTTGGTTCCTTATTACGTTTAAAATCCGCCAAAGTGAGTGATTTTTAAGAAGTCGTACGATTATAAAATCATTCGATTTTCCAATTCTCCCAGTTGCATTTTTAAATTAATGTTAATGTTCTTCATGAACTGATATGACCGATCTGAACAGGCAATCTCTTCAAAGTTCATCCAGACGGTGGCATCGACTGACCAAGCTACAGAGTTCGTGTTGAAAATTTTCATGTTTCCCCTCCACAGTAACCCTGAGGAGGCGGGAATTTATTTAGTTACTGGTTTACAAATTATGCTGCTGCCTTGCGGCTTAAGCAGCTAAGGGAGAGGTAAAGAAAAAGCTAATACTAACTAAAGTTAAATTATTTCTAGCTTAAATCTAACTTAATAATTATGTTGTAGCACTTTGGCATACTTAATTTACACGAAAAATGTTATTGTTATTTTTTTTGTTAATTCTAAATGTTTTTGTGTGGTTTTCTATGTTGTTCTTTTACTAGTTTATATTTCGTTCACGCATCATTCATTCATTAGTGTTGAAAATATGCCACCGATCCTAGAACATTCCCATCACAAATGTTGCGAATCGCATCCAGAGTAGGCAGGTGCAAAAGCAATCCCGCGACGGTGTGTGTGTGCGCGAATTGGGAAAGAGACAAGCGTCTTGGTGCATGACAGACGCACAACTTGTTTCTTGATATTGGTCGTGCACAACTCGAATACGGGGGCGACTAGGGGTTGGTACACAAATCGAGATCTTGTGGAACCTTATATCACTTTTTTGGTGCTCTTCTCACTACCCCTACTCCATGATAAGGGTGAGCCAGGCATAATCTCGAATTATATTAAAATTCACATATTTGGCCTGTGTTTGCGTTTAATATTTTTCCTCTTTGTACAGAGTTAGGGAAAGGGAGCCATAGCTCTTACGCGGTAATGCTAGTTTCCTGCTTTTGGAGGAAGGTATTTTGCCCGCCGTCGCCC
Source organism: Teleogryllus occipitalis (assembly GCA_011170035.1). NCBI lineage: Eukaryota > Metazoa > Arthropoda > Insecta > Orthoptera > Gryllidae > Teleogryllus > Teleogryllus occipitalis. The sequence goes on along the minus strand of BLKR01012862.1, from coordinate 6,565 downwards.
CGACGCGACCCATCGTGTGCCGCCGCCGGCGCCGTATTTTTAGCCCCTGGGGCGCGCCGCTCCCGAGTGCCCCCTGGCGACGAGTACCTGCCCCAGGCGCCGCCCGGCCCCACCCCCGCCCCACCCCCGCCTCAACACCGACTTGCTTATTCCAATGCCAGGGGAATTTTCAGGCGCCGAGATTTATTCGAAAGTTTGTAACTGATATCACCCACCGAGTTAACAGAACACATTCAAATGTGTTCAAATAACACATTTCCATACAATGACTTCTATTTATTATACAAATGTGATCCTCAGAAACAGAAAAGGGAGAATGTTTTCTACTTATTTTTATTTCACACTTTATGTAGTAATACTTTCCAATTTGAGGAGGAAAATTACCAAATGAAGCTTTATACATCATTTTATTTATTTATTTAACTCAAAAACAGATAAAAACTGTGTGTGACGTACTATGGGCTGAAGTGTATTCTGTACAAGTTTTTTTAAATTCTGTGATCCCTACTCAAACTCTTGTACAAATTAAATTTTGGTGACGAACATGACTGTGGTGGTGATTTTGGTGACAAACAGGATAGACTTGAATTACAACAGCCTTTATATCAAGAAATGTCCTGGCAACTTACGTTCATTTTGGAACAAACTTTAGAAATTCCAGGTCACGCTATAAGACAACTAAGACTGTAGAACAGCGCAACAACATTTTACATTTTGAAGTAGCAATTCGAAATTCGTTTTTGTGACTTGGTTTTGATAAAATTCATGCATTTCGTTGTGACGTACTAGATGTTCTCTGTCGCCAAGATTTTTCTAATGTGAAACATTTCAGGTTTTTAATTTAATGTTTCCATTAGATATTATAGAACGGTTTTATTCTAAACTTCAAGATTTATTATCATTCTAATCTCTATGGTTACGTCAAAAAAAGGAAGTACAGCTATTTTAAATCATTTCGTTTAGTAAATGTTCCTGTGAAGAGGGTAAATCTGAGTTGATATCACACCATTCTTGTAAATTTATTTTATTGTGATTAGATTCAGAAATTTATATTTTCGTTTTCATCGTTCTTACGATGTTCTTGTGTGTTTTATTTTGGGAACCATTACTCATTCATATGTTTATTATCCTTATAACATAATAGTAGCGAAAGTTTTCATTTAAATTCGATTTTTCTGTGTATCAGTTCTTTTCTTGCTATTCTGTTGCGGTGTCGACTCCGGACGTATTCTTTTGCAGTGTCGACTCCGGCGAGATGCATAAAAAAATCTGTAATTAGATGCAAGTATGAATGGGTGAGTGAATGGAAATAAAAAAATCAAGACTTTACTAATAAGAAACACCAAAAGACTACATAAGCACGAATGATACCTTAGGTTGCCGGCCAAAGCGCCGGCTTCATCCATAGGTTAAGTTAGTATTAAGTTAGTAAGTAAGCACTGCCCTCTTCTCTGCCGCAAAAGCCAACGAGCTGCGGCGCATGTACCACTAACATGGAAATAAACTACCGCTCCCCCAGGGCTAATAGCGAGAGGAAAGTTCTAAAAAAAAAGAAAAGAAAAAGACTCTGGAATTGATATTTTTGTAGGAGCTCCATGACTGTCCGAAACGCGTGCAAAGCGAATTCGCCTGTGAGTGGCGTGTTGGATGACGACTGGTGACGGGCCGAGGGGGGGGGGCGGGGCTTGCGAGGGGCGTCAGCGGCTGGGGATGCGCCCAGCTTCCCTAATCCCACCCTGCGAACCCCATTTCTCCTCCTAGCCCCACCCCGCCCCATCGTGTTCTTATCCGCCCCAGCTCGTTCTACCTCTCTGTCCCGCCTCTCCTCCTCTCCCCACCGGTGCCTCCCTCCTCCTCACACCATAGACTAAAGACACACCATAGACTTACTCTACCATTCCTTTCCTCTCGTCTCTCTCCTCCGCGTCTCCCTAACTTTCTTCTTTTCGCTGCACCCCCTCCGCCCTACATCTTTTGTGAATCCTATTCCTCGCTCTTCTTCTCTCTATTCTTTCGTAACCGACACTCATATCTTCCACCTGTTATGCTTCTTTCCGAGGTCTGACTCCTACATGGTCTCTAGCTCCTTCCACTTAAAAGCAGATCCATCCTGCCGTGTCACGCAACCCTTGCGGCGTTCTCCGAACCGTGTCCCCCACCTGTGTGCTCACTACTCACTGCTCGTCCCTCAGTTCCACCTCGCTTCGCCGGCAGATTGTCTCCAACGTCCGCCAGCCCCAACCTGTGTGCCTGTCCGCTGGCTCTTCATTCCACTCATCTGTCCTACGCCTTCCAGCTTCCCCCATCTCACTTCATCTATCAATCACAAGAGACATCTTTCATAATAGAAGAGATCATTTCTCCTCACCAATCCCACCCTCCGTATCTCCTCCCCCCAGACCAGCGGTAGTTTTCCGTGGTTTCTCCGATCAACACCAGGCGAATGCCGGAGTAGTACCCTACAAAACGGGCCACGGACCGCGCGTGATCTGTCCTTCCTCCTCCTTGTCCTATCCTCTCCCCTTACACACACACACACACACTTACACTAACATGCAATACACTACCACATATTCCAGGAGACCGGTCGGGAGCTTAGAGCTTGTCCCGGCTGGGGTGGTGCTCCCACGAGCGGGGGCTCGTGGGAGAGTCCTAGTTAGGGGGAAACCCGCTAGCTGACGGTAGGTCGGTGCCGGATCTCGCCATCCAGCGGGGAAAGATCACCGCCATCTCCCGAGAAAAACATGCACTACACTAACGGGACTATTGACCGAAGCAGTTGACACGCCCAGAAACACGAAAAATCAATCAATCAATCAATCAATCCCCCAGACCAGCCTCGATTACGCCCACACCTCTTCGATTGCACGTGCATCGAATATTCCCTTCGCCGCATTTACCCATACCAACCTTCCTTTCTCTCCATAGACCTTTCCGTACAGTTATTCTAAAACTCTGTGTCGCATCGCTGTGACCCGCGACCGACAGCGTCGGCCGCGCCCCGTACCGCCCCGCCCTTCACCCCGCCCCGCCCCACCCCGCCCCATTCCTCCCCGCCCCGCCCAGCGAGTTTCCATTGCAGGTTCCCTTCCCCGTGCGAGGCGCGCTGTTTGCTCTCGGTGCGGGCGCCGACACGTAATTACTGTCAACACTGGCGCGCTATTTGGTTTGCGCGCCGCGCCCGCGGGGCAGGCTCGTAGCTTCTGCGGGTCAACAGGGGGCGCGAGCCGTCAGCGGCGCTCCGCACCTGCCCCCACATCCACACCCACCACCGCCACCATTTCCCACCTCGCTGCCGCCCACCCCGCCGTCGCCGTCTACCCCATCGCCATCGTCAATGTCGGGGGAACGGGAGTCAGTTACAAAAAGGGAGCGTGGACACGGGGGGCAGAGAGGCAGCGGAGATGGGTGCGGTGGCGTAGGAGGTTGGGTTGGCGGGGACATCGTGGTGAAGGGGGACGGGGTCAGTAGATTGATAAGGGGGCGGGAAAGTGAGGTCGGCGAAAGAGACGGGGCTGAAGGGGTTTTCGAAGTGGCAGAGGTGGCGGTGACGGCGTGGTGATGAAAGGGCGGGGCAGCGATATGGCATGGATGTGGCGACGGCAGGGTGGTGAAGGAGGTGAGGTAGTGGAGATGGTTGTGGTGGCGAGAGAGACTGGGTTGGTGGGGACATTGTGGTGGGAGGGAGGCGGGGCAGTAGGGTGATAAGGGGGCGGGGGCAGCGGGGACGGCGAAAGAGACGGGGCTGGAGGGGTTTTCGAAGTGGCAGAGGTAGCGGTGACGGCGTGACGATGAGGGAGCGGGGCAGAGATGTGAGGGGGCGACGGCAGGGCGGTGAAGGAAGCGAGGCAGCAGAGATGGGTGAGGCTGCGAGAGAGACTGGGTTGGCGGGGACATCGTGGTGGGAGGAATGCGGGTTCAGTGGAGTGATAAGGAGGCTGCGGGGACGGCCAAAGAGACGGGGCTGGAGGGGTTTTCGGAGTGGCAGAGGTGGCGGTGACGGCATGGTGATGAGGGGGCGGGGCAGAGATGTGGCATGGAGGTGGCGACGGCAGGGCGGCGAAGGAAACGAGGCAGCGGAGAGGGCAACTGGGCTGGCGTGGTCATCGAGGTGGCAGGGAGGCGGAGTCAGTGGTGTGGTGTGGTGTGGTGGCTGTGACGGCGGGGTGGTGAGGGAGCGGGGCAGCGGGGATGGTGGCGACGGAGGCGGGATGGCGGGGTCAACGGGGGTGTGGCTGTCAGACGCGGAAGGCGGTGATGGCCGGACAGCGGGATGGGGGTTGGGGGTGGGGGTGAAGCTCAGTGCCTGCTCGGTGCCGCTTGGCAGCCGCCAGAGATCGCTTTTGCTTCGTGTCAGGAGGGAATAGTTGATAGATGTGAACCCTGCTATCGGACGGAGGTTGGCCTTGCTGAAAGGTCGCCTTCGGGACTGTAAGGTCTGTTTGGGCGCGTTCGTCAACACAAAGCCACAGTGGATACCGGAGAAGTTACGAGATTTTTCACTTCAATGGTGCGGTTGTTGAACCACGATCGTTGTAAGACGGACGTTCATTTATTGTGACATTGACGTTGACCTAAAGTGTTTTCGTGAATCATCCAATAGACAGGTATTACTTGAGTATCGTTTGTAGTGACTGTTATGTAAAAATGACTACGAAACGAATGCCTCAAAAATACCTGAGGAATTCACAAACTCCAAGTGAGCTGAATGGTAAGAATCAGTATATCGAAATAACCTTGATGGAAATGATTAATACACCTTTCAAATAACTATGACTGCCCTCAATGTTACCAGCGAGCGGTACAATAAACCCATTTGCCGTATGAGTTGCTCAGAGTCATGATTCTATCACTAAATCTAAAAAATTCGAACATTGCTGAAATATAATGTTAAAACAAAATTGCAAGTTCTAAAAATATCTTGCGTCACTATCTAAAAAGAAAATTTGATAATGGAAATTCTTTTAAGACTAAAACAAAATTTTAATTTTTTTTGAAAATATAAAACCGATTGCAGTTATTGTTAAATGAGTGGCCATTGTAGTAACGAGTTTGAATATTTAATAAACATTGTACTATTATCGTAGAATGTAAATACACAAATAGAGTGTAATTGATTCCTTTCTGCTCCCGTCAGACTGGGAGGCAGATTAAACTTCCGCAGTTGTAGCAGAAACAGTAAATTCAACAGGGGCGTTTCCCTAGACTTCCAGACCCTCTTCACCACCCCTTTGGGGTTTTCCTTTCGACCTTCTGTCCATATTGTATTTGCCCTATTTCTGATGTGTCTCTATATTCGCAAACGTCAATTAGTGTTCCGAGTTTCAATCTGTTTCGGAATTATTTTCTTGTAATGTTGATTTCCTGTTTAAATGAGCCAATTTTCTTTGATTTTCAACGATAGTGCAAGGTTGAAAATCCGTAAATATTTGTTATTGACTTATTTGTTATTTTTTATTTACTTATTTAATTAATGATCACTCTTGATTGCCTCCCTCCGGCTCGCCAGCACCCTGCAGCACTTGCTTAATTTGCCCCTGACCGTCGCTGCAGCCCCCCTTCCGTTTCCCCCTTTGATAGTTATCTCCGCCTCTGCGAGTATGGAAATTAACAGCACAACCACCCCGCCGCATGCTTAACTAATTGCCTTGCAGTTCCGACGGCTACCAGATTGACGATGTTGACATGTGATGTTGCACTTTATCAAACCTCACATGTCGTGTTCTTTTTTTTTAACCTCTCCGCTGATTTGGAATGTGTTACATGCACCGTTTCATTAACCTTTCGTTTTGAGCTGGGGTAGAGCATGCAAATAGCAATGGGATTTTTATAGATGCGAAGTAAAAGAAGGGCTTTGAATGCTAGAAACGGCTTTGTGGCCTCTGCGTCATAACACAATGACTGGCAATATTTTCTTGTCGTAGTAGTTCTGTTCTTTCCGACCATTCTGTATTTCCTTAATAACTCTCAAGTCCGTCTGTTTGCTACAACGCAAGAGCGCATCTGTGCCTTTTCCGCATTTCTTTATGGGCCAATGAATCAAAAGAGAGCCTGCTTTGAAGACAACACCGTCAATTATATATTCACTCACATCTTTGACGTGTTTTCTATTCATGTACCTTAGAGAGGTCAGAAGAACCTAAGCACGCACACAGGTACACATCACGCTCACTTTATTTCCTTCTGATTGTATTGTCCTTATATATTTTTATCAAAAATTTTCTGTTTCATATTTGTTTCTTGAAAAAAAAAGTTTTCGACCTATAATCTCCTGTTTAAGACTTTTTATTTGCAGCATACAACTTGCTTTGTGTACTCCAAGCTCGAAAACAAATCTTTCTGCATTTGGACATTTGATGAGGAATCGTTTCCCACGTTGCACATGAAGTCAAGAGCTACTTAAAAACATTAACATAACAAATTCATTAAAAACTTTATCCCATGTTGAAACCTGAAAACGAAATAAAATTGAAGGTCATTGTATGGAATTAATATTTTTCTAAAATCACTTTGAATATTTCAAATTAAATGTTTGCTTCAAGTGACCCTTCGGTTTATCCATGAT